>JAIUCV010001875.1:0-60460 GCA_026724425.1 Erythrophleum ivorense | reverse complement strand
TTCTTTTTCAACGATAAATATATTTTTTTTTTCTGTCTCATGGTATACTTAAATTCTATAGTTCAAATCCTTTCACGGTTTATGTAGTTTTTTTCGGTATGAATGTTAAGAAGGTTTATGTAGTTAGACTGAGTTTTGGTTTGAGAAGCAAGAGAGGATCTCAGTGTTTTTAAACGGTCTTGAAGGTGACTTTTTGTCAAATGATAGGATCTGATTTGGAAGATTGAAAATCACATGAGGGAAGGTCAGGTAAACCATGACTTGATAATACCGGATTGTCTTGACGAAACGATGAAGCCCTATTCTGGAATGTTCTGTCTACGTACTGATAGTGATGTGTGAAGCTCAAAAAAAAAAAAATACACCCAACTTTTAAGTTATCCACGCTTTGTAAAACTGAAAGAGTGAAAAAAACTATTTCTAGAAGCATTTCCATGCCCATCTTAAAAAAAGAAAAAGGTTACTTATTTTAGACAAACTGATACAAACTCAATGTCAGTGGGATGAGCCGATGACCTAAGTGGTCCTCGTATGACCACTAAACTGTATATTTTACGAAAAGTATGATTGGTTTATTTGTAGAAAAAATATTATCTAATAGTATTATTTTCTAGTGGAGATGAGAACATATATACGAATACAACCGGCCGCTTGTGTTTTCAATTTTGGAAGGAGGGAAATACGAAATAAAAAAGGAGAAGGAGAAAATATTTCATAAATTTATAATCGAGAGCTAGCATCTAACATTAGTTTAGGGCACTGACTGGTAACAGCCGAATGTGGGTGAAAAACAAAAATTGGACACCATTTATGTTTGAGGAATCTTGTGGAATGGAGTTTGAAGAATGTTGAAGAATTGGGTTTAAAAATGGAGCTTGGTGAATCTCGATGAAAGAAGCTTTGTGGAACCCACACATATAATTATTTTGATTTTTAAAAAGAGAATTAGTCCAGCAAGAACAAAACCATAAAGAAAAAAAATTCAACTTTCAATTTTTCTTTTTATATGAATGAATAAGACATTGAAAATTTCAACAGCATGAAAAGAGATTAAGCAGCAAATATGGTATTAATGAGGGATCAGTTTCATTAATTAATTAGTAATATTAAAATATTGTAATTTGAAATGTATATATATTTTAATTTTTTGTGTTTAATAAATTATTAGAAATTCAAAATTTTTATTCTATATATTTTAAACAATTTATTCTATTAACTATTATTTAGTTATTTCACAAATATATGTTTTTTATAAATTTAAATGAGTAAATATTTTGTTATTTTGTTATGTAAATAATTTATTATGTATTTATTCTTTATTCAGCAACATTCGGCGGTTATACAATTCTTAAATTATTAATTTGAATTGAGAATTAAATTGGGAAAGGGAATGCAAAGCAATCGCAATACGCCGCGCATGTGGTCCTTTAATTCTTAGTGTTACTATTTCGGTTCGCCATATACTAGAATCATTTATAGATAAAATTGTCAATATAGGTTATCTTTTTGATGTACCATTAATTAATATCACTGTATATAATTTTGAGATATATAAAAATTTATGTTTTTGAGTTCTTGAAAATTTAATCATAGACTACTTGATGAAGTTTAATAAATCTTGACAGTGATGAAGCAAGAAAAGTATCAACGAAAATCACAAGAGAACTATAGCAAAAACTAAAGAATAATACAGCAACATGAATAGTTTATGCTGTGAACTTTAGATAATACATTAGCATATAACTGCGACAAGTGGAAGATAAATATAGCAAAAACTATAGAATCATTCCTTCATCCCGCGGAAACCAACTAGATATACTTATTTCTTTCTTGATTTCACTATGGTCTCGCATAAGTTTTTCTGAATATATTATTCCACTAGCTTCAACACTATACATAAACTCTATAAATTAATAATGTCAAAACTTTGATAATTTATTAATTTATAGAGTTATTAATTAATTGACTTTGATGATTTTTTGTTGTAATTATGATATTCTAAAACTTTATTTATATTAAATAAGAAGTTTTACTTTAACAAAAAAAAAGTATTTTATCAATTTTTTTCTTTGATATTTCTGTATTTACTTTATTGTTTACATTTTTTCGTACTCGTCATATTATTTGAAGTTCTTTTTTCTTTTAGTTTCTATATTGTATTTTGGTGTCTGAGATTTATGAAACTCACAACTTTTCACTTATTACATGTTCATTGATATGCAAAATCATTGCTTTCATTTTTATCAAAATCATTTTCTAAATTTTTTGCATCTAAAATTTTTTTTTATGCAGTATGAAAAATTAGAGATGAGCTTCTAAGATTTCAACTTTAAGAAAAAACAAATAACATTAAATTCATATTTTAGTTATATATATATTTATAAGTTTTTATATGATAATTATTAATTTATAATATTATTGGAACCATATTTTACATTGGAGTTTTTAAAACATTATTATCTTATTATGTTATCGAATTGTGTCATATTTTACATCGGTCCAACTCGAAACCGGAAGATTTTATTAATTTATCGTGTTTACTAATTTATCGAGTATTAATTTATAGAGTTCGTTGATATGCACTATGATATAACTTTCACTTAATTTAGTTAGGTACGTATATAACTTTCAAAAAGATTCCATGAGTTGAAATAAAACTGAGCAAAACATATATTAAATCAAAAAGTTTATTTTTTTCAGACAATAATAAATAATTATCGTTTGGATTATTGGATATGGGAGTAGCTGAAGCATTATAAATGGTGTGAAGATAGATAGACGTAGAAGAAGACTAAAAGGAACACCAACGTTTTATCTTTCCTTGTCAATCATCTAAGGTAGAGAAAAAGATATGGATGAAGAAACCGAAAAAGAAGACGACGTTAAGAAGCTTCGAGCTACGGTTAACGGAAGTCAACTCGGCTCCATTATCTTTCTCTGTTCTGGACCTTCTGGTTAACAGAGGAAAGGATACAAACGGCAAGTCATCAAAGGCAAAGGGAAGGCTACGCCTTTCTTCTTTTCGTATTTTCTCGTTCATTTTGCATTTCCTTTTTCTGTTTTTTTCTTTTTCTTTTTTCCGGTGCTTCTCCGATGAACTATCCGGTGATGTATAGATTCTCAGACGAGAATCATTCCGATTGCTTTTAATAGCTCTACTATCTTGTTGTTTTTTTTTGTAATCTATCTTTCATATATTAAGATCAAAAGTTGCGATTCACAAGTCTTTTACAGCTTCAAATAAAAATTACCGATAAATTTTCGGCTTCAAAATGATACTGTTCCATATTTTTAAGTATTTTTTCTTTTGGATGTTTTGATGTTTTTTTTAATGTTAAAGTGAAAGTGACATTCAAAACAAATAATGTTTAGGTATAACATCGTTGTCATCATCATGATTCATGAAGCATATATTTTTAGTTGAGAAACTCTTTAACCAAAAAAAAAAAAAATTTAGTTGAGGTAGAAATGCAAATGATAATAATTTTTTTTTTTAATCGATTGCTGAGAAAATTTAATCAAGGGTCAGATCATAAGATGATTTTTTAAAATAAGTGTAATTGTTTCAATAAAGTAGCAAACAAAAAATAATATAAATCATATACCCCCTAATAAGTAAAAGAAACATAACTATACATATTTATTTGGAATCAATACAAAAACACGTAGAGTTTTATAAATGCGAACGTGCAATCATAATAACTATAAATTCTTATATAAATGGTTGAATCACGTATGGCTTTATGGTATATCATCAGTCGCATATTTTTAACAAAATCAAAAAATAAAAACATTCAGCAGTCGCATCTCAATGGAGGATAAACCTGCGACGTCTTCATCTTATGTATCTAGTTTCCTTGTCAAGGTTTACAAAGAAGGTAACGAAATAGGGAGGAAGATCGATCTTTCAACATTCAGTAACTACGAGAGTCTCGTAGCCGCTCTGTCTCAAATGTTCAATATTACAATTGGATGTAAGTTACTAATAAAGAGAAATGTTTTAAAATAAAGTGTAGTTGTTCTAAATAAATGCATATTCGACTCCAAAAAAGTATAAGTAATTTTAGTTTCGTACGTCCAAATATATATATATATCCCTTTCTAATAGACTGAGACACTGTCTTGATTCTATTTCTTGCAGACGGTAACGGAAGAAGCACATTTTATAAAAATCACCATACTTTAACGTATATAGACAAAGATGGAGATTGTATGATGGCCGGAGACCTCTCATGGAAGTACGACGATTTCTCACTTCCATCTCAATACCATATTTCTTTCATTTTATATGATAATAAAAAAACTAGTAACGATGTCATGTGTCTGACTCGATGTTTTGTTGCAGGGATTTTCTCAGTGCAGTGAAAAGATTAGAGATTAAGAAACCCAAGACCCCTTAAACCCTGACATGTTACAAAACTGCAACGAACCATTTAACACCTCTTCGAACTAACTTTCTAATAGTATATATTTAACCCTCCAAAAAATTAATAGTAAAGTTAATTAATTTTTAATATATAAATATTAGTTTGTGTAGCAGTCCAACTAAAATAAATAAAAATTAGGGAAATTAATCTTTGTTGTACTTTTGGAAAAAAAAGTTTTTGTGGTATTTCTGGAAACAAAATTTGTGGTAATTCTGGAAATAATATGTTGTGGTATTTTTGTAAAATCAAATTGATTTCAAATTGAACCAAAACCAAATTAAAATCGACTTGATAAGCAAAAACGAGAGCGATTACGAAACAGAACCGTAATTTTAATCCATTCAAGATTCGTTTCAAAGATATGATGACTTTTACAGATTTGAACTCAAGAACACATCAACGACCAGATATGTTACAGTCTGGGCTAGTTTGTGTTAAATCTCACATAATCTAGAGCTCAAGATTCAAGAAGCGACCCCTTGGGAACAAAAACAAAAAAGAATGACTAACCCCGAGAAAATTTGTATTGGCTGGCTAATCAAGAGCCATGTTTTTCTTCATAGCTTCATAAACAATGTACGTGATGCTTGCCGCTGGAACTACTTTGAGAAGATTTGGTAAGAGTCCTCTGTAGAAACCTCTCATACCTTCGCCTCTAATCGTCTTCATAAACTCTTGCTTCATCGTCGTCTCCGAACTATCCGCTTGCATTCTGACATGAGAAGGATCAAACTTGTTGTTACAATCACAGACAAATAAAAGAAACCAAAACTTTTGTTACATGTTGAGTAATTTACCTTGTTCTTACAACCTGTAACGGGTACACGCATGAAGCGCCAAGAGCTCCTGATGTCATTCCACAGCTGAGCTGTATCAGTGGACCAGGCTCTGCAGAGTTTCAAGCTGTTTTAGTATTACCATAAAGAACAATCAAACGCAAAGGAATATAAGGTGCTTTGATGCTCTAACCAGTGTCTTGAAGAATGTATGTCCTAGACAAGTCTTTTAGCGTTTCATATGCAGCGAGGTCGATTCCTGCATAAGGGATAATCCCAAGAAGAGAAGGAAACAGACCCTTGTAGAAAGCTCGAGGTCCCTCTCTCACCCATATATCCTTTGTGAGCTTCCACAACTTCGGTGCCTTTCCACCTTCACTGACACAAGTCTGTAACCGAGTCTTTACCAGATCCATAGGGTAAATAGCGGTTTGAGCCAACGCACCAGCCATTCCACCTGCCAAAAGCCTCCCGCTTGTACCGATATCGCCGTCCTCTCCCCCAATCATTGGTTTTAGCATTTCGTAAGCACAAAACTTAATGGCGCTTTCAGGAGCAACCTTCATGACATTTAACCCATTACCTCTGAAGAAACCCGTCAGCTTATCTTCTCTCCATATCTTCTTAATGGTCGGGAGGACACCTGCGTGTACCCTTTGAACTTGCAAAACAACTTTCAGGCGATCTAGAGGTGCGGTTGCGGTTCTAGAAACAGCTCCGGCTAGTCCTCCTGCGAGGAGTAATCTGCTTCTTTTGACGTGTTTGCTTATACCATCTGGTATAACAGCTTGCTCTCCAATGTCTATCAAGCACACCCTTTCCCAGTGATGATATATGTTCTCAATGGTGGCTTCATGAGGGTATAACAAAAGAAAATCCCGCCACTCTTCGAATGTTATGGTTCCATTGTTGTCCTTATCAACATGCTCCACAAAACGAGCGAGTTCCTCATCATCGATTTCAATGCCTACAAGAACATAACTGTGGGGCTTATATAGGTTGCAGGTACTCTCAACAATCAACTGGGAAAACATAAAAGCTTCAGCAACAGAAGGCTAAAACACCGATTAACCAAGAAAACAATGTAACATCAAACACATTTCCATTAACAGAAGGCCTGACCAAACCACCAGTAGCGAGCAGTAAACAATCAAAATCAACAAATCTCATAAAGGTTTGAAATTCACACTACACCGATATATCAGATGATCAATGAGTATTCACCAAAACAAATTTCATTGTTTGTGTGTGAGAATGATGATTTGCAAAAATGTAACAGTAGAAATGGAACAGTACGGAACCACATACCGGCTTTAACAAGAGCCTCCCAAAGCTCCTCCGGCAAAATGCAGCCATTGTGCTCGACGTCAATGGCCTGGAAAATCCTGTACAGCTCAAGCTCCTTAGCGTCAATGTAGCGACGAAACTCCTGGTAATCAACGCGCCCATCTCGATTAGCGTCGCAGACTCTGAACAAATCCCTAGCGTACTTGTACTCGGGAGGAATCTGAAGCGAAGCCAGACCCTTCTCGATCTGGGAGTAATCTAAAAACCCTAGGTTCGAGTTGTCGAAGAAATCGAACAAACTGCGAATCCTCATCTCCCTCTCCTCGTTTGTCTCGCGTAACGCCAGCAGAACGTGCTCCATGGTGATGGATGCAGGTTTCTTCGTCGGGTTTCGGTGTTTGGGCTTAGATTTCGCCGACTCCATTGCTGATTCGCGATCAATCGAGATTGCTCAGATGAAAATAGATAAAAGAAATTAGAATGCTTCACCAGGGGATTTGAATGATTCTACGGATCGTTCATGTTTCTCGCGTATTTATACAGGAGATTGGCCTTGAGACTTCAAAAGAGTGAAATTCCTGGTCCTGTGTTTCGTGGAAGAAAACCTGAACAACACCGAAAGAGCCTTCTTCTCCGTCCAAGACGATACACGAATACCCAAATTCTCAAATCAGAATATACCCAAATACAAAATATTCAAACTTTTTGGAAATGACTTCACTTTCGAACGGACTCTGTGTGTGTGAGAGAGTTTCGCTCTGGCTCTGGCTTTAAAACGACGGCCGGTGAAGGAAAATCCGGCGTCATATGTCAACCGCAAGTGACGGCAACATATCCCCAATATCTCTATCTTTCCCTCGCCTTCGTTCTCTCTATTCTGCGGCCGTTTTTCACGTGCAAATACACACGGCACGTGCGAATCAGTCTCTGCTTGACCGGTTTGAACCAAACAGACAGAGTCAATTGTGTCTGAGAAAAGGTTATATCGAGTCTAGAAATTTACAATAGTGGAGTAGAGGGAGGAAAATTATTTGTTGCACAACTTTATGTGATTGATACTTTCGTTGACATCTTCTCGTTGGTTCTGTTATCACACTTATCCGGTTTGGAAATTGGAAGCAAGAATACCAATATTTTTAGAATTATTATTAATTTGTTTGTAACGTTATCAGCATCCGACCTTAGCTCAGTTGGTAGAGCGGAAGACTGTAGTCTGTGACAGCAAATCTTTAGGTCGCTGGTTCGATTCCGGCAGGTCGGATTATTTTTTATTTTTGTAAATAAAAACGCTTTTGCCATTAATTACAGTTTCGCCCATCTTTTGCCATCTGGCAGTTTCTTCTTGTCACTCTGTTTTTGGAATGTGAGATCTTAGCTTTCATTACAGAAGATGCCGTTTTTCTTCTACGGAAAAACAAAATACCCTGATTTTATACATATTACTACAGCTCAAAATGTTTTTCTTCTTCCTTCTTTTGTTTTTAGAGTCATCCTTCGTTCACAATCACATGGAACCCATTTCACAGAAAAGTTATGACTCTTCCTTTTTTTTTTAACACAAGCTGTACATGCATGCTTTCACCGACGAAGTTCAACAATCCACACCTTGGAGAATGAAAAGGAACCAAAAAAAAAAGATTGATGATTTAACCTATCTTTAATTAATGATTAAAACGTGATTTGGAAGAGAAAAAAACAGTTTTGAGTTAAAGTAAAATGGGCCGGAGTATTTGAGAAATTGGAGTGGGCTGCGTTATATACAATGTGTGAGAGTCGGTACAATTTGAAGGGAACATCCCCGAACGAATGACACAAAGGCGATCGAACATGCATACATTTATACATTTATACATACTAACATACAGAAGTCTTTTTATCTGAGTTTGTTTTGTATATCTATATGCATAGTTTGCATACAATACGTCTTTGGGCCGAAAGTTTGAAAACGAAGAAATGGAAGTGGTTGAGATCTGTGAGAGCTTAGAAGGCCGCAAAGGTTGAAAGGGCGGTGCGAGGCCGGCGTGCGTGCGGCCACCCCTCACTTCCGTTAACGTCAACGTTTTTGATTTGTTGCTTTTCTTTTACATATTCTGTTTGTCGGGATTATCATTGTATTTAGTTATTTGAATTGTCTTGTAAGCAACGCTCCATATCTGAACATCATATCAAAGAATTTGAGATTTTCTATAATTTTAACATGTTTGAATGTCTATCGCTTGCCATATATATATATATATTCTTTTAAAATATATGGGGAACTCGAATATGTTACTAGGTTATTAAAATTACTCAAATCCAAAACGGAAATGGACGTGATTTACACGCGCTATATCGGCGCGTGGAGATATCTATTTGTAGAAAAGAATACAAATATGCTTTTGAAGTTCCACGAATGTCTTGAAGTACAGATTTTTTTCGGCGGCCGAGAATCCCATACCAGTAAGTTTTAACTGGTTTTAAGCATTAACCATTTACCGTAATATGTAAAAGAATGAAATAAACAAAAATAAATCAAAAGAACGAAATAAAAAAAAAAAAGATAAAAGAAAGAGGAGATAACGCGTTGGTCGGAAAGTACTTAATAATAACGAAATTCATTATCATCGTAACCATCATTTCAACTGATATGATGATAAGAAAAACGAGTCTCTCAAATTCATTAACGAAATGGTTTTTTTTTCGTTTCTGAAACATATGTACATCGAATCTAGCTCTATAAAAAACGGGTAATCCCCTAAATTTAGTTATTTTCATCATGTATAGTTGTGTACATATGTTTCTGGATCTGCATACGCATTTCCTATATCATTTTATATCGTAAATAACTAATATATACATGTTTGTAGAAAGAAAACAAAAAACATAAATTAAAATCAGTAGAGGGATATGAAAACATGGGTCAAAAAGGAGTCAACCTCTTTGGATTGACAAAAGTCAAGATATTGAATAAACACTTAGGGAATCTGTTTTGGTCAAGTTTTCATACTTGTTAGTTGTTACTTCCAATCGCAGTATCTATCTTTCTTTTTTTGAATAAAATTAAACTGGCTAGTAAAAGTCTCATTCTACTGGTTTTAATAGAAAACTAACTACTTTTGAAACCCTGACTATATTGGAAATACTATTATCTTTTTTGAAATATATATAAAAGTAAGCGTAATTTGAATACAACATTTTATTATTATAGTCTACGTTGTTATTGAATAATAATCGTAGTTCCTTACAACCGGACCCATACAGATCGATTTGTGTTGCTATCGTTATTATGTTATCATCAACACCCAAATTTTCAAATATGCATGCTCGTTTGTGAAAAAATTACTGGATAGATTATTAATTTAAAAGAATTGAATAGCAGGGAGTCAACTATTTTATTAGCAAAAACATATACTGTATTAATAAATTTATGCAGATGAAACCAGTTACACGTTGACAACTAAAAAACACCAGTTATTACATCTACTTTAACCAAACTAAATTTCATATTTCTGCTGTCGCAGATTCCACGATCTTACTCAATCGGCAACTCATGGCATCATTTTAGTTCAAGACAGTTGGACAAATAACATTAACCTCAATTTTCAATCTTATACTTACGAGTAACGTTATATAATGTGTTTATCTGAGACTACTCCAGTAACTTTAAAGGGTAATATTTTTTGTAAGTAGCTAATTTGTTAATTAATTCGAAAATAAATTACCCAAAAAAAAAACTGAAATAAATCCAAATCCAGGGGTTGTGAAACAAAGAACCCCATCAAAACTCTTGAAAGAAGAATTAAACAAAGAGATTACAAACAACACACTCATAATGAAAATACAAAACACTCAAATAAGATATGATCTCCTCATAACAAGTGGAATCCTTTATTACTTTTATGAGGATCTCAAAACCCCGAATTAGAAGATGAAGAATCCCCAAAATGCAAAAATCTGGCGTAATCTTGTTCTTCTTGTTGCCTTGATGATCCACCGGAAGATGAAGAAGTTGTAGTAGATAACGTCTGATAATTATACAATGAGCCTCCGGTTTCCCCACCGGCCAGATTATAGCTTAGTGCATCATTACTAATTCCTCTTTGCTGATGATATTGGTTATAGTAGTATTGGTTATAATATGGTATAGTTTGCGGATTGGTTTGCGGATTTGAGTAGTAAATTTGATTGTTAGAAGTGTAATAGTTTGGTAGGCCAGTAATAGTACTAGTGTTACTTGCTAGTTGAGCTCTCTCAGGGAAATTGAGTTTGGCTTTGCTTCCTTTGAACTTAAGAGCTGCTTCATCATAAGCTAAAGCTGCAGCTTCAGCTGTCTCAAATGTTCCGAGCCATACGCGTGCTGCCTTTTGTGGATCCCGAATTTCGGCTGCCCACTTTCCCCATGGTCGTTGCCGTACCCCTCTATAATGTCTCTTCCTCACGTTTCCTTCATACAATCACCAAGTGTCATATATCATTCACATATACAGGTTTGGTAGATTCTCATATGTTTATGGACATTTTCGGCCTCCAATGCAAATATCCATCTGATCATTTTCTATGTACATCATCACACACTCGCAATAACTTGGAATAAATATGCTAACTAGTCCAACTATAAGTTCATATATACATATGCGAAATCAACATGGCATAGATATGTAGACATACCTTGATCTTGAGTTGGAGGAACCGGTTGGATAGGATCTTGTTGATTATATGCAATAGGGTGGTTTTGATTATTATCATGAGAGCTGCTTTGGTTTCCAATGACTTGAGTCAAGGCTGAGACCATGGCACGCGTGTCGTATTGGGATCGGGCTGAGAAGAAAGGAAATATGTTCTCATCATCATCGGCTTCTTTCTTCCCATAATTATTCGGATTCGCCATCTTTGCAAAAATCCTATAAATTAACGCCCTCTCTTTTTAGGAGGTTTAGATTTGGTCTAGATTTAGGGTTTAAGATTTTATACTGTTCCAAAGAGAGGATGCGTTGAACATGAGAAACGAACAAGGAAAACGGAAGAGAGAGATTAATTAGGGTTTCTTGGGGTGCGCAATTTGAAGCTTTTATAGAAGCATTTTGTCCGTGTGAACATAAAGACAAATAACAAAAACGTCAAGTTGAAGTTTTGCATATTATCTTTAGAAATTATTTATTTTCTACTATAATTTTCTCGACACATAGAAATCATGCACTTATACGAGTGTACTCGTTAAAACTGTAGAGACGCGTGAAAAAGGCTTTTTAATTTGCTTATTGCAGAAAATGCGTACGTGTGAATCTGAACAAGTTAACAAATGGATATCAATAAAGATTAGTAAAAAGCTCTAATAGAAGAATTTAAAATAAATATGAACGCTATATAAAGATTCAAAATGACAAAAAGGGAAAATTAAAGAAGGAAAATGCATGCATGTACATATTCTGTTTTATTGTTTCTTTTGGGAACACATGCATGGAATCGAAAGGAAAAAAAAATATTCTACTCTTTTGAAAGTTTGATTTAAAATACAAAGAAACAGATATATTCTTTGTGTGTAATTAAACCGACATTCTCTGAAAAGGTTAAAGAATAAGAAAATAATTAATTGTCTTTTACTAGATAAAAATATAAAAATAATTAAAGAAGAGGAGTTTACGTACGTGTGAGTGGGTTTTTTTCTTTATTGTTTTCGTGAAGTGGGATCTTTCTTTTCTTTCCTAAAAATATTTGGATAGAGATTTAAAAACAAAATTAGT
Organism: Erythrophleum ivorense; assembly: GCA_026724425.1. Taxonomy (NCBI): domain Eukaryota; kingdom Viridiplantae; phylum Streptophyta; class Magnoliopsida; order Fabales; family Fabaceae; genus Erythrophleum; species Erythrophleum ivorense. The sequence goes on along the minus strand of JAIUCV010001875.1, from coordinate 48,250 downwards.
TATATGTGTACACACTGATCACTAAGATAGTAACTCAAGTGAAAACGTGTGCATTGAAAATGTTGTTCTGGAGTCTCTTTCTACTTATAGATGTACGAAGATGTTTTCTAGTTTCATCTATATCTTGAAATAATTCAGTTGAAATTTCATGTTTATGTGGAAGTTTTTTATCCAGTGATCAACTAAACGTTTTTACATGCGTACAGCCATACACTAAGTCCAAGGTTCAAGTCTTTCACCAGGTTGGTACTCATGGAAAGCAGAAGAGGAAACAAGTGGACTTTTACAAAACAAAATTATAAGGGGTGTATATATGACTTGATAAGAATACAAGGGAGTCACCGAGGTGCCTCAGCTCTCCACGTGAAACTCCAAATCCTGATATAGACAGTGCTGTCTAGAACGACAATATGACATGACATATAGAATATATTGTGCTCGTTTTGTGATAGATTCAAAAGATCTAGTCCGTATATCATCAAGTCATGAAAAGTGGCCAGCTTGGCAGAGTTAGAGATTTTGAAGATTTATTGTCCAATTGGTGAACCGAAAATTTCAAATGCTAGAGGCTTAGAGCTAATATTTTTGCTGGTAAACTCGCATTACTACGTATTATAAATTTTTGTATTATATGTATTCTGTATTAGTTAGCTGATGATTCTGTAAACCTATTCGATTAATATAGAGGTACGCTTGTTAGGGAAAAAAGAAAGAAAGCCAGACGTAGTATGACTTTGTGAAGAAAGAAAAAAAAGACATAGTATATATGACATGTTTTGAAGGAACCACGAATTAAAACAAAAAGTAAGTCGGATCATTAATCAAATTCATGGATCTGTAACGTGGTTATTTGGCTATGATTTGATATACAAGTCATTATTAAATTAGCTAAATTTTTCATCTATAGTAGGCAAGAAAAGACATTTTTTAGGTAAATATAAAGCATTTTTCATATGAGAAAGTCAGTCAAATGAAAAAAAAAAAAAAAAAAGAGAGTATCTGTTAAGATGTCAATGAGTTTGAATTTGGTGGAAATAAAAATAAAATAAAACAGGAAATACACATGGGTCGGTATTTTTAGTTATGTTGACCAAAAAGAAAACGAAGAAACAATTTTTTTATGAGTCTGGCAACTTTTGGTTATTTTTCAGGAGAATTTGATTTGTATTCAATAAAATATATCTTATTTGCTAAATGATTTTTGTACTTGTATGGTATTTAAGAAACATATATCTTATTTGATAAAAAGAAGTGGAACATTTTTATAAATAATAGAATGCATAAATATTTTTTTAAAAATGTTATTTAATATATTGTCCTAATTTCACATATTTGTTCATAATTTATTTGTTTTAGCGAGAAGTACGGTAAAGAAAAAATCAACAATCACGTTAAAAGTCAGCACCTAAATCCTAACAAAAACTAATAAAAGTCAACAAACTTAATATGTTGACCGTTGAATACTACACGATTTGAATACGCCAAAACCAACTGGTAATTTGGCAAATAATATTAATAAAAACAACCTTTTGTTTCGAAATGAAAAAGAGAAGAAAAAAAACAAATCAAGAGTGAGATATGTAAAACTTTGACGTGGCAAACTGGAAATGGAAAAATTCCAGAAAATAGAAAAATAGAAAAAGGCAAAGAAAACGACAGCGTATAGAGCTGTGTTGATGTATGTACAGTTAATGGGAGTGTGTGGATCAAGAAGAGGTTGGAGTGATGTTGCGGTTTCTCATGTACGCCAAAAACTGTGAAGGCAATTCCGCTAGAAGCGCTTCTACCACTGAGACCTCTCCATCTACAGCACACAAACAAATCATCATTCGTCACTCTGCGTTTTTAAATCCCCAAACAAATCAACAAACGAGAACAACAGCAAGACTCACATTGCATGTCTCGTAATGCAACAAACTGGACGATATCACGTGACGCCACGCGACCGCTCGAGCTCTCTAATCTCTCTCCTTTGTCTCCATCTAGTACCTACACAAACACAACAACAACACATAACGTCGTTTGTAAGAATCTTTTCCAACTTTCCAATTGCAATTCTGTTTAGGAAGAACCTCCATTTCTTTATAGTCAGCTCCTCCGACTCCAACGATGAGGATTGACAATGGGAGATCCGATGCATTGACCAATGAGTCTTTCGTTTCTTGCAGATCTGTTATCACTCCATCCTGTATTAACGAACAAGTTTTAGTTTCTTTCCATTGTCTTTCTATTACCAAAACACAACCAGAATCGGAGAAAGAAACTTACAGTGATTATCAACAGGACGTAATATCTCCGTGCATTTTGAGCGAGTGACTCGCTTGCTATTGTTGCAGCAGCGTTGATCACGGGACCAAACAGAGTAGGTCCTGCAAAAGAGACGTTGAATAGAGCACCATTGTAGGCATTCATGATACCTTGAATCCCATCTACCTGAGTAAACAAACGAAATTTTGATACAAAAGGTTAGTTCATGTTTGTCTACTTGAGTCAGGTTTGTTGGAGATAAACGCCAGACCTCACAATAAGTACTGCTTCCGTTGAGGTTAAAGCAATGTGAAACCGGGATGTCGATTGGACGAGCTCCAAAACCCCACGCGGGGAAGCGTTTGTCAGAGTCATAGAACTGCAACACTTCTCCAACTTCAACTATTGCCTGGATAGAAGAAACAAGATCACACACAGTCACCAATTCTGCAAGAGATTAGAAAAGTTAAGCAATGACCAAACTTCTGAGTCCTTACTCTCTGATACGCATTTAATCTTCCTGTAGGATCGATGTAATGTAAGGAGTCTGGGAGGCGAGGATTTCCATTTGAAGCTGACGGAAGAAGGGACAGTTGGATTAGTCTAAAAGGGAAATCCTGCCTTTTCTTATATATTTCTACCATGTTGTTGTCATTCATACCTGTGAAATCGATTGCGACCATGAAGTTCAATTCAAATCCAGACGCTAAGTATTCTAGGAATGTATGCTGAACAGTTTCAGTAAACTTGTCCACGAAAAGTTGGCTCTTTAGTGCCTGAAAGAAAGGCAAATGGTTATCAGATTTCTCGCATTAAGATTTTATCAAAGCTCTTCTTGTTGAAGATCCATACCTTGTCTTCATGCTTATGGCCAACACCGGTAGGTAAGAATAAATTGATTCCTTGGCCACTCAAATGAAGCTTTTCTAGGTCTGAAAGTGACTTCTGAACTTTTCTGTCAATATACAACAACAAACAAGAAAGATCTCAGCCTAAGCAACTCATTTTTTCATGTAGCATCAAAGGAATTGAGATTTTATGGTTACCCGATAAGATTGTGGTTGCCATTGCCATTGAAGTCTAAGCACTCTATCACCAGTGGAGTATCCTGCAGTTAATTACAGAAGAGAACTGATACATCCTCCTGTTCAAACAAAAACTAAGATATAAGAAACCTCTCTGGTTACCTTACTCCCCACTTGTTGAACACTTAGACAGACTGGTTTCCAAAGCGGATTAGCATCGTTCTTTAAGACTTCGGTTTTAGAGACTGGGATTGGCGTCCCGTGCTCTACGATCTTAGATATCACTAAAAACGGGTCCTGAGCAAGAAAACTCGTGTTATGTTTATGCCTTAAGTAAGATTTGAGTAAAATGGTGAAAGAGTGTTACTACGATAGCTTACACTTTTAGAAAAATGATCCATTGATTCCAAATTCGAGCACCTAAATACTATCTCTGTCGTGGTCTTGGAAGCTAGGGACTCCTCACCATGGACGATAAGCTTTCCATAGTTTTGTGGCTGAGTCTGTGCAGCGTTACCTTCTGTACGCATGAGTTCTAACGCAACCGTCCTATTTGATTTGGTGACAATCTGCATAGTTGACAAGTAAATACAACATCAAATCAATATGCACAGCAATGCGGTTTGTGCAAGGTCCACAAGTATAACAAATAAGAGAACGTTAAGCAGTGGATACCTCAGACAATGTACATGTTGCCTCGCCAAGAAACTGCTGCTCGTCGAGTTTAAGCATCTGAAAAGAAAAATCCTCAAATCACTGAAACTTCATTAACATTCAGTGGAAAAGGGAACATGAGAATTGCAGTTACCTCCTCTCTTGAATTTTGAAACTGAGTGTCAATATCATACACACGAAAGCTGTGCAGAAGAAGAGATCATAAAGGTGAGAACTTTATTTCTTGTCCTCAAGTCGCATACGATCAATTTTAAACAACTTACAGCAATGTTTGCACAATCTCGAACTGATAACCGATTGTAAACTTTTTTAATCCATTTAGGATTCAAAGAATTCACAACAACTTCACTGCGGAACAATTCTGCAAGTGTTCCATCTCTTCTTTTTGTATAAGCAACCACCATTGCATCGCTCTGCGTATCACAAGCAAGTTTATCAAACTATACACTATCTTAGATCATCATATAACACTTGACAACTACTTCAATTGACTTAAGAAGAATCAATCAACTAGCTAGATTCTCTCTTGCTCTACCAATGTTGAAGCATCCCAGATATAGAAAGGATTGCATTTCTGAAGATTAGAACGAACCTTTGAAATCACGTCTCGGTCTCGCAAATTGGAAGCAGAAAACGATAGCTGCCAACAAGAAGACATTGAAGTGAGAAACGGTAAATTTCAAATCTTGGTCAAAGGAAAATCAAAGGAACGGACCTCGATCTGAGAGAAGAGGCCGTTGAAGCCGCGAGACTTGAGGTAGTGGTCAACGGCGTCGTTAGGACTGGCGTAGCCGGCACCGGCGGAGGAAGTAGTCCCACCAACACCGGCCATTCCACCACCACCGCTGTAAGAGCCATCTGACCAGCAGCTTCCCATCACTCAAGACCTGGATCGAACAACAGAGACAACCATTTGACGGCGAGCTCACACAAGAAGAATAAGAAGAAGAAAAGGAGATTTGAGGAAGACAAAGAGGGAAAGAGGAAGAAAAATCTGGCCTGGGAAGAGAATGGGACCCACTGTGTTTTCCCGAGTCGACGATCTGCCTTCGTTGAGTCTCTTGACTCCCATTCATTATTTACTCTGGCCTTTCCTTTTTATATTCCTTTTATTTTAAGTATCTATAATTATTTCAGCAAATAGTAATTGAGAGATTTAGCACAACATTACTTAAATTTTTGTATAGGGATGCATTAAATTGACGTTAAGATAACAAAGCATTCGTCACGTGAGAATATTTACTACAGTGGGTTTTAGCAAATTTATTTGGTCCAAGGATTTGACACATCGAATATTGTCATAGTTTATTATCAGGATTTACAAGCCGACATTTGTGAGATAATTTTGTCAACTGATTCATGGGAATAAGGAAAATTTTAAATCATTAAACTATTGTGTAATGCGGTGTGACTAAAATTTAACAAGGAAAAAGATAGGAAGGTATCTTTTAGAGACATATTTTTTACATAATGACCAGCTAAAAGGATTTTGGCCACCAGAAAGGCAAGCAGTCCTGTTTCAAAAGCATAATCACAGAACAAAATGCTCTTTTTTTTTTTTGTCTTTCTATAATTTACCTCTTAGACCGTTATTCAAGAGAATCATGAATTAGTTTGCCAGACGAAACCCAATTGTCTCGTTCTTTCTAAATACGGATTTGGGCATCACGAGTCTGGTTTGGGTTTAAATGGGCCTATAATTTTCAAATGAGATGATAAAAGTAAAATCTGAAACGCATTCAACCAAAAATCTGATACTTAACTCCTCCCTCGAGGGTTTACATAAATAATATGGTCCCAAAACGATGGTGAAGAAACTGAACACATCGTAAATAGGTTGTTACATTTGTAAGCAAATACAAAGAAAGATCCTTGAGGACACAAAGCCAACAATTTTTTTAAAAAAGAGAAAGAAAACAAAAAAAAAAAGCAAAAAACAAAAAGCCAGCAAGATTTCTCTGGGGGGGGGGGGTTTGATGATACAACAAAACTTGTGAAGCAACCTGCCTGAACAAGTTTAAAGGACCAAAGTTCAAAAAAACTCTCTCTACTGCAAAATGAGTTTCTTTTTTTTTTCTTCAGGTAATTTAACACACCCGATGATTTACAGAGCTGTGGGGTGTCAAGATATATAGTTTTACCTTGTGTTAATCTTTTGGGTCTTTACCTCTGATAGAAGACGCCTAAGGTTAGTCTGGCTTATGACATGAGAAAACTGTCTGGCTCATCGGTTAGATCGAGTCGGTCCCATTTGGAGCTTCTTCTCGGTTTTCAAAGCTGCTGCTAAGGTTGGTGTAGTTCTCAATGCTACTTGTTCGAGTCTTGCCTGGTCTTGACCGGATGTTCGAACCCATTGGAAATGGTTCCTGCACATTCAAGGATACAAAATAAAGCAAATTCTCAAGATAAAGTGAACAATGCGATATTAAGAAAGGTCTTCATCCTTCTTACCTGATCCCCAGCGTTTGGACCAGCGGTGTGGAAGAGTATAGGCCGGCAACGTTTGTCTTCGTTCATCAAACTTGAGTTCTGGAAATGGGCAATAAGCGCCGATTTTCCCTGAATCCGACCATATGCAAGAGACGCCACCTTCTCGCTGTTGAACTTTTCCCATTTCTTACCGTTGAATGCCTATTAAAGTTTTTCAACTTGTAAGTTGTAACCAAATGCATTTTCTGAACAACATAGGTACGAAGTAAACACAAACCAGTCGTAAAACGGCAGAAGGCAATATACCTTATAAAACGGAACAATATTTTTTGGTTCAGTAAGGTTGATGAAAGCATATCCCACATTGCATTTGTTCTGCAAATAGAGAGAAGGTTCATTGATATTGAAAATAATACCATAAGCTACAAGACCTGCATTAAGTTCTATTAGATGGAAAGGTAAAGAGAGCTGCATACCTTGAAGTCAATTGGCAAATATAGGAAATCATATGTTCCTTTACAGTACTCATCAATGGCAGCTACAAGCATCTTAGAAGTATACCTACACCATTGCAAGAACAAACAAAATAAAAAATAAAATTCAAAGATGAAGCAACCTGCGAATCTCACTCAGACCAGAATCGACCAATAGTTCCAAAACGCATATAAACATGGAATAATAGGGAAAGAAATAGTGAAGTCGCTTACTTGTTAGGAATGTTTTTTATCATCAACGTTGTTCTGCTGTCCTCCCCACGTAATATGCGTTCAACATCAAGCTCAAACATTTTCTTTTCAGCGTTACTGGAGCTAGAATCGCTTCTTCGATGAGAGAGATTCCTGTATCGTTCATTAGGCAACTCAAATGAGCCTGGCACTGAAAGCATCTGACTCCTTCCAGAAAAGAGGTGAGGCAGCTGTCGTGATGATCGTAGTACAGCATTTTTTGAATTGGCACCAACATGAGAAAAAGCCTTATGAGAACCAATTTCCATTGGGTGTGAGGGAGAAGAGCCAGGAAATCCCATGCTACCCTGAGAACCTAAGTGAAATCCAGAAGATTCTGGAGATTCAGCTGCATAAGCCTGTCTTCTATCCCAAAAAGGCGAGTTTAACACCGGGGCAGATCCAATGTGGTGGTGCACAGGCGATGATGCCATGTTCACCATCAGAGGAGATGCTCTAGAGAATCCAGTAACAGATGGGATGCGTTGAGAAGGAATACCGTTAACGCGAGATGGTGAGTTAGGCCACATCATGCCACTTGACGGGTTATGTTGCTGAGTGTTAGAGTTGCTCCATAAGTTGAGGTTGGGGCGATGAGATCCTTGATTTATGGGAGATCCTATGACTGTAACATGAAGGTTTTAAAAAATAACAATGAGAAGACTTAAATAACTTGCACAAGCTGGTAAGTAGAAAAACTGCATCACAATCTTCCAAATTAAACTTCTCAGCACTTTAATATTAGTAAAAAGGAAAATCAATATGCGGTGTACGTATTGCCTCTTTCCCTCTTCACACTCCAGTGTAAAAAAACACCTATCGATATTCTATAGTAAACTATTCTTCTTGAATTCACAGTTGTTGGTTACGCATCATCACTAACCTTAGGCAATTGTGTCAAAGCAGAAAAATAATTAGAAGAACATGTACTTACCACCTCCGTTAAACCCATCTACGCCCACTCCACGAACATTGCTCATCATAAAGCCTTCACTTGCTTTTTGTCCCTCACTGACCATTTCAGAGAATGTCGTAGAGGATTTATATGGACTACCATTTGCAAAGTTGTCATAGTACTCAGCAAACGAATGAGGATGAAGATTTGGCATGCTTTGGATCCCCGTTTTCGAATTATCGAAAGGGTTTCCAGGCTCCTGAATACCAACAGGCTTGCTAGCTGAGATGACTCTTGCCGATGGTGGCAATCCAATAGGAACATTGAGACTCTGATGACGGTCAGTGAAGGAGTTCACAGGTGACCCGACAGAATTGTGCATAGCTCGCATATATCCACCATCAATAGAGGTTGAAGCTAATATTCCTTGGAAATGTCTCCCTGAAACAGTAATGTTAAAGGTTAGGTGTGAGTTATGAGTTGTAAGACAGATGATAACAAAACATTGAGAAACGAATAATCATAAACCGTGTGCACAGTTGTACCTATATGTGCTGATGATAGATTATTATAAGCCATTTTAGTTAGAACCCCCTCACCATCATCTGCAGCAAACTGTGGAGTGAAACTGAAAAAGAAAAAGAAAAAGAAAATGTATGATGAAACCAATTGGCGTTCTTACTAAGATTTAACAGCAAATCCAAGGTTCAAATCAGGTTGTTACTGCATCAGTTCACAGGCATAGAGAAAATTAAGGCAGGAAGAAAAATTAATAACCACCTTGTACCCTCTGGAGACGTTGGTGCAAGTTTAAGCTGCCTCCCAGCTATTTCAAGCCCATTTAGTCCTCGGAGAGCAGCCTCTGCAGCTCGAACATCAAAGAACTCTATGTATATCTGTGAATTCTCATGCATCGTTCTACGAACCTGTAAACAACAGAAATAGGAAAAATATCAAAATCACATAACCGCCAATATCACAAAGTAAGTACATCGAGAATTCCAGTGAGCAAACCTCTCTGACTTCTCCATATGAACTGACTATTCTCTGAAACTCTTCATTGGATATAGAAGAATCGAGATTATTAACCAACAACGCTCCTTCGCTGGTGTTCTCTTTTTTAGGATTTTCCTGATGTCACAAAAAATAGTAATAAGCAAGCTATAAGAAAGAACAAATGAGAGATAACCCATATAGCACGGAAAGAAACCACAATCACATTAAAAAAAAGGGGGATGGGAACAATGAACAACACCTTCGGCATAGGATAATGGATATCAAGCGTCCTTCCCCGTAGAAGCCTTCCGTGGAGTGCTCTCATTGCATTCTGAGCAGCCCTTATATCATAGTATGATACCATGATAAAGCCACGATTCTTGTCAGCTGTATGAAGAGCCCGGACATCTCCATATTGCTAAACAAGTAAATATATCATCAATGAGAAGGGAATACTTCCAAAAGTTCTAAAAACCATGTCTTGCCATAAATTAGGAATCTGTAACCAGAAACACACCTCAAAAAGGACCCTCAGCTCGTAATCTTCAATGATGCTATCCATATTCCTAACAAAAAGTATTCTGGACAAAATTTCTCCTCGAGGAGGCTCACCAACAACCGAAACATTGCTGCCTCTCTTGCCGTCTCTGTGACCCACAGACGAAAAAACATCTCCATCTAGTTCCATGCCACCAACGCTGCTGAACAGGTCACAATCATCCAACTCATCTCCTGCATTGGCACGAGACTTATAGCCAACCTCACCAACCACTTCTGCAAAAAGATCATCCTCATCTGGAAGAAGATTTCCAATAGTTTGCGCCTCCATCTCTTCTAAAGACTCAGAAGGTTCTTCCTCGCGGTTTGCAGACATAAAGGCTAATTTATCACTTCTTGGTAGCCGTACTGCAAAACAAGCAATTCGGAAACACATCACACAAAAAAATACAAAGAGCTAAACATTATACATATAAAGTTTATTTGGCAATGACGGACTGCATAGCTAAATAGTTATTAGAAAACCAAGATAACAACTAAAATGGTTTGTAAAACTGAATCAGAGGCTTACATTGTCTACTAAATAACTCAGACAAAGAGCTGGAAAACAGACTGCTCTCCCAGTGAGAATCACTTGCAGCTGATCTTCCGTTAGGGATAACAGAGGGAAGCGCCCCAGACAAGCTTGGTTGTTGCGTCAGCTGGTAACTGTCAGATGTCCAAGAACTAGAACATCTGTCCCCGCCACTTTCTGCCATTTGGTTGGTTTTCATGAATTCAAACTGTTTCTGCCAAACGAAAACATCAAAGCGTCTTGAGAAAAACCAAGAAAACACTGTTGTGCATAAATGTCTATGCATCAGAGGTAGCACCAAAACTGTATCATAAAATTTCAAAAAAACTTGAAAGCAGAGAACCCAAGAGTTTACCTCTGGAGTGATGCTAATGTCTTCATGGAAATGGGAAGGTGTCGGTACACCTCTAGATTCCAATATATCAGACGGCATTGTACAGCTGAATACAAAATCACAAAGAATGAGAAGAGATCAGACTCCCTTCTTAACTTTCCAAATTTTGCCACCTACAGAAACAAAACTGCAAAATCTCTACAGAACGGAAAACATAAGGGGCCCAACCTTTAATTCCCTAATTGAAAGATCAAGCATACAACTTTTATGGATAAAACAGGATAATTCTAGTACACCTCAAATCCCAAAATTCAAAGGCGGAAACAAAACTTAGCAATGCGTATAAGAAATACTTTGACTAAAGGACATCATTTTGAACGAAATAGATTATAAATCGCCGTTTAAGTCACAATTCGGTATTCAAAACGCCATAAAACTACCATTCACCTAAATTTAGGATCTTTGAGCAGATGATAATTATTCAAGCAGAGAACCAACTCCAACCAAAATTCAAAAGTTTGGCACGGGAATCATCAATTACAAAAAAACCCTATCCAACAACTAACATGAATTCCAGGAAAAAAAACTTACCAAATTACACAATTCTGCTTCTTCTTCTCTCGAATTCCTCCCAAGCACCAAATTTCCCAAAGAAGCTAAAACTACTGAACGGATCTCGTAAACTCTTCTCTCTAGGCTTCACGTTCCCGAGGAAAACAAAAGAGCAGAGAGATGTAGACAGAGAAAACAGAAAAAAGAGATAGCGAAAGCAGGAAAATTCTTCTTCTCTTTTTATCTTCCTTTCCTTTTTGTTTCTTTCTATCCAATCATAACCAGCAGAGAATATATAATTCTAAGAGAAAATTAAAAAAAAAAAAAAAGTGAATCGGTGGTGTTCAAATTTTCCTTCCTCTCGTGAATTCAACCAGCAAGTAACTCGAACGGAAGACGACGGAAGCAAGCGTAATTGTATAATTCCGGCGAGACTCCGATCCCCTGAGGCTTGATTCCGGCACTCCCTCCAAGAGAGAGAGAAAGAGGGGAGAGAGAGTTTGGTTTTCGGTTAGTTGGATTAGGAAAAATTAAAAAAAAAAAATGAATGGAAGAAGACAAAAGAAGAGAAAGGATGTTTGCTACGCTGTTTCTGCCATGGATCTAGCGTTATGGTATGAGCTTTTATCTCAACCGTTGGATTAGGGTTGGGAACTTGAGATAGTTTTCCTTTTTTCTTTTTCTTTAAAATTTAATTTTACGGATATATTTACGGACTCGCGACGGCAGTCGTTGGATCCGGCTAATATCTCTTTGCTCCTCGATCGGCGTTAGGTCTCTTTTTTTTTTATTAATTCAATTTTAAAATATATTCAATTGACTAAAGTTTCCGTTTTTGCTCCTCTCAGTTTTATCTGTAATTATTTTATACAAAAATCAAATGGATCCCATGCCAAATGTTTTGAGGATAAAACTTATGCGTGAGAGTACAGATGTTGAAACCAAAATCTTTTGCGTGAGAAGAAGAAAAGGAAACGATAAAAACGCATTAACAGCAAATAAAAAGGATAAACATTGAAGATAACGTTTTGTTTGTTTGTTTACAAATATTAAAATATACAAAATATTATCTTCCTTTTTTTTGCTTGTTGAAGTCTTCACGTTCTTTCTCATTCTTGTTTTTTCACGTTTGATACACAGAATCAGCAAATCTACTAATTACCTAAAATTATGGATTTTCTAGATGACTATTTTCTATTTCCATATCTATAGTAAAATGGGGGATAAGGGAATAAAACATACCTAACCAAAACTTCATATATATGTAGACTATTATTTTATCAAAATTTATGAAAAATAATAATAATAATAATAATAATAATAATAATAATAATAATAATAATAAAAGCAGTTTTTACCATTTGATAATCTCAAATTATTTTAAACCATAAATGAAAATAAGCCATTCAACTTTTTGAATAAGAACAAAAAAAAGTCTAAGACGGTTTTAGAGGGCTGTAATGACCAGTTCTTAAATTAAACATTAAGTAACATCGTTAAGCGTGATATTTATTTTGCTTAATAATTAATCTACAAACATGTGTGATTAGTCTAGTAAATGTATACGAAGCCGAGCCAAGCTGTTTAAGATTAAAGCCAAATTTGAGTTGCTTAGCTGAGAGACAGGGAAAGCTAAGTTGTTGTCTGAAAATTTTCAATGGCTAGACGCGGCGTGAAGGATTAGACAAGGAATTTTAATTTTATTTAACAAGAAAAGCATTTACCGTTTTTATTAAACAAGAAGAAAAGCATTTATTCTTAAGACGCTCCTCTCAATGTATCCACGTGTAACCTTTCGAATGGTTGATGTCAACAAAGATAGCATCAAACATCCTACGACTGCTCCGATCCTCTACTCTTGGATCTCTATGCACCTTTCACTCACGAGCCGTTGGATTCATCAATTCTTGCAACTCTAAAAGACAACCAATGGTATTCAGGCCCGGCTCAGTAATAAAATAGGCCATGTTCCAGCCCAATTTCTTTTTGCAGATTTTGTCCTATATATACTAATTTTTAAACATTTAAAGGCCTATTTTGCAAAATTTTCGAAAATATTAGGCCCTATTTTGCAATTGTTTCGAAAATACTAGGCCCTGTTTTAGAAATATTTCAAACAATTGAACCCTCAAATATAAAACAAATTTGATGAAAATCAAATGGGCCCTGTGACCGAGCCCAGCTGACACTTGCTACAAACCGGGCCTGATGGTATTGAATTAAGGGCATCAAATCTAAACCTAACCTAATCAAGCTATCATCTAAACTTGAGATTGCAAAACCATTCATTAAAATGTTGTAGCCTAGCGTTTTAAACTTCAGATTGCTAATTTCCATCAATGTTCTAACCAATTAAAATCCGTTAAAACCATTCATGGGTATCTAATTTTTTTTTGTGGATATTCAGACTTTGGATACCCATTGAACATCACTACACCTATTCTAATGTTGACGCATGTGAAAATTCTAACAGTTTTCAAAATACTCGACTCGTGTCGATTTTTATGTACTTAGAGTTTATAGCAATCATAGCAATATGTACGATATCCTTCCGTTGTTCACATGCCAAATTTACCCAAAACTATTTATTGCTTTTGTATTTTTCTGCACAAATAAGCCTACAACACAAACATTTTCCTTGCACGCTTTATGGACTTATGGTACATGTGGCTGCAGGATAAGTTCGTATGAGACTCGTATATACATGACGCATCGAACACGACTATAAATCATACGCATAAATACGACAAATTTAGTTATAGATTAAGAAATTTTAAATTTTACTGTTTTCATTTAATCTACACTACATATCATTTGAAGTTGGACGAACAGGAGAAAATCAGGAGAAAAACATTTTGCAATTAACCCCAATGATTTAGAACGAAGCAAATTAATTTAAGATATCATTGACTAATATGGTAATCATTATATAGTGATACAATAATGCATTAATTATTGGTTTATTCACATGGTCCATGCGGTCTCCTATACAGGTCGTTTTCTCAATAGAGATTTTCGTCGGTCTACTGACTCTACTTATACACTAATCCCATTAGACATTTACGCCTTTTTTTCAGCAAGTACACTCTTATTATTTTAGACACCAATAATACATACATTTTGGCTTTGAATGGTGAACAAGGAATGACAAAAAAATATAAAAAATTATCCTCATTCCATAAAATTACACAATTCATAAGTAATGTTTATTCCTTCTTTCCTTATTGATTAGGAAACAAATACGAATTTTATTCCTTGTTCTTTTCCTTGTCATTTATTTTTGTTTAGTTCTAGACTTTTAATCTTTCTGTGTCCCATTATATAAGCAGTTTTAGATATAGACACATATATTAAGAAACTTATCTTTTAAAAAAATATCATTTACTAATTAAATTCAACCAATCATGCAAGAAAATAACTGTATAATGTAATTAGTTACACAATATTCAATAAAATAAAATTACATAGAAAATGTAAAACAGCTTATATTTGAAAAAAAAAAATGATTTTCAAAACTTCTTATATAATGATGAGGGAGTATATAATACTTTTATATATTTTTAGCCATGGGCTTGGTTGATATATCCGCGATATCTCACAATATATTGGCCTGGCCCATATAACACATTAACCAGCCGTTTATTTGATTGCAGTAAATGCTTAACTGTGAAAGATGACCTAAATGTGGCGTATTTAGACAAAGTCTATAGTGCACTGAGATTTCAAGTTCATATTTTATCAGCTATTGAAGTTAATTGGAATTTGGAGGAAACAAACCTTTTCACCATGTTAAAAAAAAACAAAAAAATTAGACAAGCATGTTTCATAAATTTGAAGAAAACAAAACTTTTGTCGGGCATATAACTTACGATAAAAGAAGTAGGAGTGGCTTTAAATACAACCAGAAGTTTGGGTTAAAAGATCTTTCCTCTGTTTTCAATAATACTATTATTTACTGACCAAACTGTTTTCGTGATATTGACTTCACATGAAACAGCTACATTCCAATTTTTTATGTTTTCCATTTTCTCTTACAATTTTTTTTTTGTGTGTGTGTGGACAGTTTGATTTTCTTTGTCTCTCAAATAAACGTGGTTATCAACTCATGAACGCAAAAGGGCATTTCTGATTTCTTTAACATAACTTTAATTTTCGCTTTGGATTTTCTTTCACATATAAAATCTTCGGCGCGAATTCGTTTTGGTCTAACATTCATTGATTTAACAATAAAGTTCAATTATTTGGAAATTGGATAACCAAGCTTTAAAAACTTTGAACAAAGTTACGCCACCATTAGCACTACAAACCCTACACTCTTTTCTTGGGTTAGCAGTTACTTAAACAACAAGACATACATCAAGCAACACCGCTAAGGAGTTTTAGCTTTATATCTCCTTCAGATCCTTCAAGACATCGAGCATGGTTGGTCGATTTGCAGGCGAATCAGCAATACAGAGTACAGCAATCCGAAGCAGACAAAGCATAGAGTGTTTGCAAGCCACTGACAGAACCAGAGGATCAAGAACATCCACAGCCTTCCCTTTGTTGATCTTCTGAATCACCCAACCAACCAAGTTCCCTCCTTCGCTCTCTTTAAAGTCCGGACCAGTCGGCTCTTTCCCCGTCACCAGCTCCAACAAGATCACTCCAAAGCTGTACACATCTCCTTTGGTCGTGGCCCGTGCGCTCTGACCATACTCTGGTGGAATGTACCCGAACGTCCCCGCGATGACTGTACTCACATGGGTCTCACAGGCACTGATCAGTCTGGCTAACCCGAAATCTGCAACCTTTGGCTCAAAGTCGCTGTCTAGAAGAATGTTGCTCGCTTTGATGTCTCTGTGTATGATGTGAGGGATGAAACCGTGATGCAGGAAAGCTAGTCCCCTTGCAGCTCCGACTGCGATTTTGAGGCGTTTAGACCAGTCTAGTACCTCTAGCATCCCTGTCTGGTTT
Source organism: Erythrophleum ivorense (assembly GCA_026724425.1). NCBI lineage: Eukaryota > Viridiplantae > Streptophyta > Magnoliopsida > Fabales > Fabaceae > Erythrophleum > Erythrophleum ivorense. Next base: position 32,343 of record JAIUCV010001875.1, on the reverse strand, counting down.
CTTAACCAATGGTCTAAGCTTCCATTCACCATGTACTCGTACACAAGAAGCTTCTCTTCACTTAAAGAGCAATATCCAAGCAATGACACCAGATTCTGATGCTTCACTTTCCCTAGAGTCTCCATCTCAGCCATGAATTCGCGGTTTCCTTGTGTTTTAGCTTCGCTAAGCTTCTTAACCGCTACTGTTTTTCCATCGGGTAAACAAGCTTTGTAAACCGTCCCAAACCCACCGTCTCCTATGATGTTCTTCTTACAGAAATGATCAGTTGCCTCCACAATGTCTGCTAAGCTCACCTTGAGAAGTGGCTGCTGGAACATAGCCACATTGATGCTTAATGGCTCCTTTGACCTGCTTCCACTTAAGAAATAGAGTTTCTGATCAATGAACTCTTTGAATCTGCTTTCCTCAATTCCCTCTGGATCATCTCTCTGCTTCACTCTCTGTCTCATAACCACCCACCTGCGCAGAGAGAAAGCAGAGGCAGAGACGATGATCATAATCCCAATCGAGATTCCTGCAAGCCTCCAAGAACTCATCAAACTCGTTCTATCAATCTTGCAATCTGATCCAATCAATCTTCCACACAATGCTTTGTTCCCAGAAAACAATGCCTTGGAAGTATCTCGGCAAACACCATCTCTAGGCACATCTCCTTGCAGATTGTTCTTGGCTAAATTCAAGAACTGCAGATTCAGCATTCCACAGATCTTTGTTGGTATAACTCCGGATAAGCTGTTGTCAGAAACATCAAGGTACTCCAGCTGCATGAGATTACCAAGATCTGAAGGTATTTCTCCGGTGAAGTGATTCTTGTGCAAATCCAAGGTAGTCAAGTATGACAAATTCCCCAATGATCTTGGCAAGCTTCCCATGAAGAAGTTATCACTGAAGTTCACAGTTTCAACTTTCCACGCCAACGAGCTGAAGAACAGATTCTCTATAGCACCTGAGAACATGTTCTGTTGAATGTAGAGGCCTACTAGGTTTTGCATTTGACACAGTTCTGATGGAAGCTCGCCGCTTAGCTTGTTAACACTCAAGTCCATGTGTGTCAGCTCTTTTAAGTTCCCAAGAGAAGCAGGAACCGATCCATCAATCTTGTTCTTGGTCAAATTTAGCTTCACCAAGCTAACCAAAAGCCCAAAGCTTTCAGGTATTTGTCCATCAAGCTGATTATTCGCCAAGTTCAATCCCTGCAGCTTAGGAGAGTGGCCAATCTCCTCTGGAATGGAGCCAGTAAAGACATTTCCAGATAGATCCAGTTTTGTGAGGTTGGTTAAGCGTGAGAGTGAAGCTGGGATCTCTCCAGAGAGATGATTGTTGCTCAGCAGAATCTCAACCACTACCACACAGTCGCCAAGTTCTTTAGGTATAGGACCACTCAATCTGTTGTAGGAAAGATCAAATATCCCATGGTGCTGAAGAAAGCTCAGATCAGGCATGTCCGTCTGATGGAAATAAGCAGACGGCTTTGATGGAATAGACCCTGAGAGATTGTTGTGAGAGAGAACCAAGCATTGAAGCTGAGCAAGAGCAGTGATTCTATCCGGAATCTGTCCTTGGAGATTGTTGTTGCCTAGGTCCAATGTAGTCAAAGAAGAACAGTCTCCAAGGTCGTTTGGTATCTTCCCTTGAAACTTATTCGAATTCAGATTCAAGACAGAGAGAGAAGTAAGCTTCCCAATTTCTCTTGGTATCTCACCTTTGAGCTGGTTATCACTCAGAACAAGACGCTTCAAAGAAGCTGCATTGCCAATCTCTGCAGGCAGATTACCTCCTAGACGGTTACAAGAAGCCGAAAACTCCATCAAGTACGTTGAATTCCAGAGACTCACAGGGATTTCTCCAGTGAAGTTGTTGGAATCCAAATCAAGCGCCATCAATGGAAGCTTAGCGAGATACTCAGGTATACAACCATTGATCTGATTATTCGTAAGAGCCAACTGTTGAAGATTCGCACATCCAACAAACACTTCCTCAATGTTACCAGTTAGGAAGTTCCCTGAGAGATCAATATCCTCCAATGCACCTGAACCACAAAGCTCACGAGGAATCGAACCGGTTAACAAGTTGCTAGCGAGACTTAGTTGCTTCAACATTGGACAGTTTTCAATCTCACGAGGGATCTCTCCTGAGAACCGGTTGCTAGAAAGGAGAAGCGAGTCTAGCTCCTTCCATTTGCCGATCCATGAAGGTAACGGACCCGAGAGCTGATTCTTGTCAGCAGAAAACGCAAGCAGAGGAATCTCTGATAGCTGAAACGGTAGAGATCCGGTGAGAGCATTGAAGGAAAGCATCAAAGTTTTGAGCTTTTTACAGTTACCAAGCTCCGGAGGGATCAATCCGTTGAGGTCAGCGGAGACGAGATTCAGTATGCTTAAATTCTGCAACTTTCCGATTGATTTGGGGATGGAAGACTTGAGTGGGTTGTACGAAAGGTCGAGCTTTGCTAAGTTGCTGAGCTTCGATATCTCGTGTGGTAACGGTCCGTTGAAGAAGCAAGACGGTGCAACAAAGTTCTTGAGCAACGAGATGTTGCCAATCTCCGGCGGAATTAGACCTGAAAACTTGTTCATTCCCATGTAGAGATCGGAGAGATTACTCAGTTTCCCGATTTCCGGTGGGATTTTGCCGGAAAGCGAGTTGTTGGAGACGTCGAGTGAAGACAATGCCGGGAAGATGAAGAAGAATGACGGAGGGAGAGAGCCTGAGAGATGGTTGTCGCTTAGGTCAAGGTACAGAAGCTGAGGCAACTCGCCGAGTCGACTCGGTAAATGTCCGGTTAGTGAATTGCCGGAGAGATCGAGAGTTTGGAGCTGTTTCAGGTTCCCGAGCTGCGGAGGGATTTCACCGGAGAGATAGTTGAGGCCGAGTCGAAGCGATTTGAGATTCTTTAGCTTCGAAATCCCCTTCGGAATCTCGCCGGAGAGTGAGTTCTCCGAGAGGTCGAGGTCGGAGAGAAACCGAAGGGAGAAGAGAGAAGGAGGGAGATGGCCTTTGAGAGACATGGAAGGTAGAGAGAGAGAGACCACTCGCCCGAATTGGCACGTTACACCGACCCAATCGCAGTGGTGAGACGACGAGGAAGACGAAACGTTCCACGCAGAAAGGACTGATGGGTTTTCGAGAGAGAGCTTAAAGGAAAGCAATGAATCCATTTCGGAGCTGACGCCGCCATTAATGGCACCGGAAACGGAGAAGATGAACAGAAACAGGCACCGGAAAACCCTAAACGAAAAGGCCATGGCCGGAGAAGGAAAGGAAGGAAAGCCTGAGAATAGAAAGAGAGCTCTTTTAGAGAGAAGGACACATTTTTAAGAAGAGAGAGGAAGATACATACATAAATAAAAGAGAGAGAAACTTTTTAGTTTTAGGCGCGATAATGATGAAGATGAAGATGAAGATGAAGAAAGAGAGAGAGAAGCACGCAACTCACGTGACGTAGACCATTGTTTTAACTTTTTAGTTCGTAACGGCAATTTAATCTTTGTTAATTTTTAACAGTTCTTATTTTCAGTGAACAAAGATAAATTATGTGAATAATTCAATAGTTCTGAGTTTGTCCAAAAAAATAGAAAATCTGAAAATAAGAGAAGAGGCTTTTGATGATGTGTTTGATGAAAGGCATGGGTCATAGTCTCTCATAGAGTACGGCTAGAATCTTCAGAAATCATAACAACTGCACCAGGAAAAAGCTGTAGGGGTTTGAATACAAATAACCAAAAGTTGTGCCGTGCAATTGTGTAAATCTCGAATTTTTGATGTTTTAAACCGGTGAAACTAATGTGATGTCAATTAATGTGATATCCCATAAGCAGGCGTTAAATAAACCGGCTATATGATGATAAATACGTCTAGCAATTGTTGCACTAAGTTAATACTCCTTCTATTTCATAATATATGGGGTTTAAAGTTTTTGCACATAGATTAAAAGCTATTTAATTCTTATACTTTTTGAAATAAAATATATTTTATCATCAATTCCAAAACATTTAAACCAATAACAAAATAATATGAAAAATATAAATAATCAAAAGTAATAAAAACACATTTAATTTTGCCTAGAAACTCTAAAACTCCTTATATTATGAAACAAAAAAAAACTTCAAAACCCCTTATATTTTTTTGTACTTTAAATTACTATTAACCAATCAAAATTATAGAATTTTCTTAAAGTTTAATTCTTATGATATTAATTAGCAAAAAATATATTTAATAGTCTAAAACATCAAATAATAAGAAACAATTTTTTTTTTAAACATCAAATATAGTGGAACAAGGGAGTAGTGGTTATTGATAATAATTGATATACTTAACACCGATTGTTTTTAATCTTTGTTTACATTGGTTTGAAAATGTACTTTCGGTTAGTTTCATTACAAAACAAAAAGAAAGATTATGGTATGGTCCCCTGTATGAGTTCCAAACAAAATATCAAAAGGGGCAGAAGAAAGAGGAGAGCTCCCACATGTCTTCTTTCCCTTTTGGGAATGTTAGTGAGCTTTTTAGGGATCTGTTTCCATTTTCTAACACATTAATACTTGCCTGATCTACATTCAAATCATATCTATTTCTATGATGCAGCATAACACATGTATATTATATTTTAAATCTCTTAATAGTATTTTGTTTAAAGACGGTTAGTTACTTAGTGACACCAATCAGATTCATACGGTCAGAACAATTTACTACAGTTTCATACTCTTTTGGCCTTTAAAGATCAACTAAAGAGCATCATTTCATTGTGACTGTGTCCCACTTTTTATCAAAATTTACCTTCACACACACAAATTTTCCTAAAACAAACAAAGAAATTTACCAATGTGGCAAAAACATAAAAGACGTTTTCTAAACAAGTCTCATCCTCGATTTTTCTTCACAAAAGAGTCTCCAAATTTGTAGCCCTCCTGCATAAAAACGTAACTCACCTAAGCTAAAAAAAGAAAGTTTTAACAATAGCGAAACAACAACTGTTGACAAGTTTACACTACATCTCACTATATACCTGCTCCTTTATCTAAATCCCTTCTTAGGATTTGGTTCGCCATCTCCTGCAGCAACTTCCCTCTTCCTCTTATGAGTTTTCATCATCCTCTTTAGTTTGTCCTAGGAGAGAATGTATTATGTTACTTCTGAGAGACACTGCAACACAAAGTACGCAAGTGAAAGAACTAAAACACATCCACAAACCTGTAAGAACATCTTAACGACGGGAAGGAGGACTAAACGATGTTCAATTGCTGATAGTTTTGGGAATACATCTACTAGCTCTTTGCGCATACATTCACTCAGCAAAACCTTTGAATCAATCAAATGGTACTGCAAAAAAACTCCCACAAGATTTGGTTTTATCAGCCGTCACTTGTTGAAAAGTACAGAAAGAAGAGGAAGAGGAAGAGGAAGAGTACCTTATCATTGACGGAGTTTCTTAGCTTCACGAGAGTTTCCTTAACAGCATCATTTTCTACACTAGAGAGCTTGGATATACGATCCATGTATTCCTTGTTTTCTAAGTCTTCGAATTTTGGAGATTCTTCTTGTCGAAGAACGTCTCTTACTACATTCAGAAAACAAATTTTGGATGCATATTCTTGCTTTACACGCTTTGCACACTCCATCCGAAGCATCCACGCGTATCTGCTGCGCTTATCTACAAATTTTCTCTTATCTTCTATGTCACAAAGAGCCTCAACTTCAGACAGCATCCGATCATATGTTGTCAGCTTCTCTCTCTCATTAGAGTTGCTAACCAATTCCCGAACAGAGCATCTTACTACTCTCAGTGCTGCAAACCATATCCCAACATGGTGAAGACTCTCTGCAACTTGAGAGACGACTTTATCATCAATTTTCGGGGAGTCAAAAACCCAAGAGATTATATTATCACCTTGCGGTTTCACTTTCTCATAAATTCCACTGGAATGAAAGGTGCTCACTTTCCCTATATCATCAAAATGATGAAGCACTGTTCCATTTAGGAGTCTCTCATCTAGAAGCAGATTACCTGTTCCTTGCTCAAAATATACCCTTTCTTTGACCAGAGAATTTTTCCAAAACTGATTCACTGCCGTTGAGAATACACTTGTGCGAACATCTGTGGTGAGATGTCTAAGGTAATCCAGAATGTGATCAAGGCTCTGAATATCTAATAGGCAGAGGCACTGTGGGCTCTTAAACAAGCCACATTCATCAATATATATACCGAGAACATTAGGTAGGCTCACGTTTTCCTCCGTGTAATCAATCAGCCATTTCCACAGGCTACAGGAAAGCGTATTGTTCTCACTGGGACAGCAAGATTTAAGAACCTGAGCAAGCTGTTTGAGCTTCTGTTTCCGGCCTTCATCATCAGAAACAGGCCAGGCACTGCACCAGCCTTTAACATAAACGAACATGAGTTCGCTCTCGCTCTCAATCCTAGACATGATCAGTTTTGCTGCAGCTGCTGCATCCAGAGGCTCCCAATTTCCACAACGTATCATATCAGCCAACACCTTATCCACACACTTAGGTAGAGCACTGATTTGGGGTTGGAATTGTTCCACATGATTCTCTATAATGTGCCACTTGCAGTCTGTGAAACAAAAATTTACTTGATGACAAACTTGGCACTTCCACCATCTCCATGAAAGCTTATCGTGGACCAGAAGACATTTCTGAATATTTTCTTTGACTTCGTTGTCATACTGATCGTCTATATACTGTATCAAACTTTGACTGTCCACAACCAAAAAATCCTTTTTGGTCTCTTCATCAAGATCAGCCCACAATTTCTTGAACCTGTCAATATCAGGATCTTGCTTTCCCGATTCCATTTGATTAGCCATAGTACCTGTATCGGAAACAGTTACAACCTGAAGTCCTGGCTTCATCTTTTCTTCTGCAGTTTTTATCAACGACTCAAGTTTCCCCGCCAAAACATCTTGAGAAGGTTTACGGATCGATAATCCATGTTTTGCCTTAGACACAGCTTCCACATAATACTTGTTTACCCCAAGCAGATTACCCAATTCAACTAGCGAACGCACACATCCATATAGAGAGCTTACAGAATCAGGACGCAGAAGACTAGAGGTTGAACAACCATCGAGGCTAGCAAACAAGTATAAGCGTTTGAAGTCGTCAATATCTGTTCTTTTTGCTAGCTCAAAGAAGATATCACCTTGCATATGGTGGTGAGCAGAGCAGAACTTTTTCTCCCCGTGATCAGAAATCATTTCTTCGTTTGTCTTCAAGGCCTTGGTGAACCTATCTTGGTTGAATAAGCGTTGGGCACGTTCGTGTGCATCGTTTATCTTCTTTTCTGTTCCCTTGTCGTCATGTTTCTCTGCATTCTTCGTCATCCGAACCGAGATAGCACAAAACTTTACTTCCGGATTTTCTCGAGAAAATGGTGGCTTCCAACTTCCAAGAAAAGGGGAGAGCTAGAAAGAAACGGTTTCCGAGAGAAAAATCAGAGTAGAGGCGCGTTTGCGGTTTATGTAAAAGTTCCCTGAGCCAAACAAAGTAAGATAAACAAAGGGTCATGTGCATGTGCAAGGCAGGTGATAAGTGAAAGAATTTTAACATTGCGAATTTTTCAGATCTGTCACTGTGACATTTCGTCGAACACCTAGCATGCGCTCCGTATCTGTCTTCCATCGATATTCTCACAACTCTACGGATCTCCTCAAGCTACCTCACACACACACAAACAGATAGTATCGAAAATGTTAGATATCTGTAATGTGTCCAAAGATGTCATCACACTCGTGAGAGACATAGCCTGAAAGATATTCAATTCAACTGACTCAACTCTGTAACGAATCAAACATCAGTGAGAAGATTGCAGCGTATAATCGATACAGGAACAAGCTCAAGAAGGAAACAGTCAAGTGTTTGAATAGTCTGAAAAGTATTAAAGGACTAGGAAGAGGACGATGGCAATGCACAAGATAGAGCAGAATCTTCTGTTTGCTAAAGAGGTTTTGAAAGAATAAGAGCCATTGTTACAATAATTTTATCAAAAATTATATTTAAGTACATTTTTCTTTTCCGTTTGGGCTCGGTTTGGTTCCACCTTGGTTCAGATTGGTTTCGAATACTAAGCAACCGGGAATTTATCTGAAATACTGAAAAAAACAAAAAAAATGTTCAACTGAAATGAATTTTTGGATGAGTTTTGCAAAAAAAAAAAAAAAACAAATTTACCAAATATAATTAAAGATATTATTATATTTCAGCTATTTTGGTTATATTGATTTAAGCATAACTAATTATATTAATAATTGTAATTTTGAGTATTTTAATTATTTTAATTCAAAACAAAACTAATATATTAGATATATAAATATATTTTGGTTCTCAGTTTTTTTCTAATTCTTTATATAAGAAATGTAGAATTGGCCAATATCGACCGGGAATTGAATTTCTTGATGACGTCCAAACATATATTTTTCAAATCTCTGCTTGTTATTGTTAATCTCTCGAGTAGTTTAATCTTTTTAAAATAATGAAATAGTAGATAAAAAGTTGCAAAGTCACAAAGATATGTCAAGAATTTGTGTAAAACAGAGAGACATTAATTAGCCAAAATACACATAATCTATAGACTTGATGATGATTCATAAGAATTAGATGATTTGTGTTAACTTTAATATATATTTAACATAAATTACAATTTTATAGTTATGTCATTTTTGATTGATTTAGAGACTGGTATTTGTTTTGTCTTCTTTGCATTCTTAAGCATATTGTTTTCGTTGTTGATTATCAATATTATATTTTTTTAAAAAACTAACGGATGAATATTTGGTTATTAATATATATGTATTATTTAATCTCTGTTGTTTCACATATTTTATACTTATGTGATTCATTTCTGAAATTTTAAAATCACTTATCCAACTAAATTTTTTAAAAATTCACCAAAAATGCTAATAAAATTTAGTTAAGAAAACTTCACATTCTTGTTGTTTTTCACTTTCTTTACCCAGAATCATGATAAAAGATCCAGAAATCCATATAAAAGAGCAATCAAATTTTAGACGATGTCGCTAATCTGTAAACAAAACATATGCTTTGTATAAATCTTTGAAAAGATGATCCCACATAAATATTTGTGTGTGTCCATCAGCTTTTAATAGACCCTGTGAGCAAATTAGCACAAAATAATCTACATCCTTTAAGCATATGTGAAGATCAACGCAACCAGTATCTTTTTTTATCGTATGTTCGCACCTGCACCAATCGAATGATATAACGATTAATATTTCACAAAAATTAATGTCCCTCTCCATGGAAAGCCTAAGGAGCAAATGGTAATATTTGGTCAAAAGTCAAGACATTTCACTTATAGATTATTATTTAGAACCAAATAAAACTAAAAAAATGATTAAGAGGGGAGACAAAGGCGACATGGGAAGCTACATGTTTTGTGGTTGCAGTGCAGACAAATGGCTCACATTGGCAAAGACATCGTCATCAACATCAAAACCATCTTTGATGTCAAAAGATGAGTTGAAACCTTTGAATCCCAACTCTTGTTTTTCCTGTGTTCATGATCAAATTAAAAGAAAATAAGATATCAAGAATATTCGAATTACCTTTATAGAGGTTTTGCTTCCGATGACTTATGTTTGAATACATTCTTCTGCAAAACCTGAACAAATACACAAATACATATGAGATTTAGAACCATACCAAATAATTAACAAAGAAAAAAATGAAGAACATTAAAATAAACTAAACTAAACTAAACTAAAACGTATGTATGAGAAATAAACAACGATGGTCGACTTTGTAACCCATGTTTGGTATTTACAGATTTTTTAAAGTTGGGGTTTCGTAATCTTTGTGTTATATATCCTCAACAAATTTCAACTTTCTTTTAGGTATATAATTAATTAAAGAATATTCACGAAATTTATTAGCTAAAGACGTTAGAATTTAAAGTCTAGAATATGCTAATTATAAATGCTTGTATATCTTAACAACATTCATTCATTATTATTGACCAAATCTGTTTATGAATAAATCGGATTACTTATTACAGTAATATTTAGTAACCATATCAAAGTCAAATATTTTATTTCAAAATAACAGATCTTCCGAAAAAGGAAATTTATTTCAAAAAGAATTGGGCTTGGCAACACCCAAAATTTTAAATTATAGAGGCCCAACACATGTTTGGTTAGACGGACAACATGTAATAATTGGATACAGCAATTCTATTATTTAAAACATGGCATTTCAATTATTGGGCCAAACCTGATTCTTCAACTCCAACATGGCCTTGCAGTACCTAACAAAATTTCACCAACGAAACTGAGTTAAAATATATTATTGTGAAAACACCAAATTTTCATAATAGTAAAATTAAATATTTTGTTACATAGAAAATACATATAAGAGTAATGATACATTCTCGAAAAGCCCATAAAGAGTAAGAAATATGTTCAAAATAAAAGACCATAAAAACCTAAAAAAACAAATGTTACTTTTTATACAACATAATTATGGCAGATCAGAAAAACAATCATCTGCGATGGTTGATTGTCAAGAAAATAATTCTCATCTCTTAGCTCTGTTATTCCACCATATTTTTTTTTTCATTTTCTTCTTCAGCGTCTTTATACTCCATTACTTATATGCAAGCTTCAAAAAAACGGTAGGCGCTAAGCGAGCGGTAACCCTTAGCCTAGTGCCTAGAACGCCTAATCGGGGCCTAGACAATTTTGTAGATGGTTTAGGCGTTTTTAATATTAATAAAATATATAAATATTAAATATATATCATAAAATAATTTCAATAAAATGATCCAACTATAAATAGAAAAGTTAAATTAAACATTAAAATAAATAAATTAAATCCACCTAACCCGATTAAACCGCCTATACCCGCCTAATAACCGCTTTAAACCGCTGAATGAGACATCCGCTTAATCAGGACGATTTACATGAAATCCAATCGGGTAACCTCCGCCTAGGCCGCTTTTTTTAACACTGCTTATATGTTTATCAATTTTTTTTCTTCATCGTTCCCATTTCGATTTCGTTTCTATACAGTCTTAAAATTTTAAGCTTTCAGTCTGATACTATCATAGATAAATAAAAAATATTATTTTAATTAGATTTTTATACAGCTAGAGCTTACAATTTTCTATTTAAAAAAAAATGGTATTAAAGTTTATACTTAGATGTAATGAGCATAACCTCGCTGAAGATTCCGTTTATGGTTATGGTTAATGATTTAGCTTCCTATATTTTGATTTACCAAAAAAAGAAAAGCTTCCTATATTTTGGTTTTGCAAAGTTCAGCTGATGCTACCATTTTTTCTGGTTATTAAAACATCAAGATTCAAAGTGGGATGTTTATCTTAATATAATTTGCTACACCAAATGTTTTAATTTTGCATATGTATTTTCAAACTTTTGAAGAAATTTCGTCTGCCTTTACTATTGAGTTTGATGATTGTATGTCTATTTATTTTTTTTAAGCAGCACTTGGAAGGAGAAAAACTCGGTGGTGCTAATATGATTGGTGCTATATATTAGATAAACTTTCTTTTTGTTCAAAAGATACTTCTAAGTCTTGTCTCATATTGATTTGTGTCCTTAAATTTGTTGAGTTCTTATGGAAGTTAACATAATATTATTCTTAAAAGTTGAAATATATAAAGGATTATTTAGTGAACATAATTATCTACATGCAATTTTTTGATTGTGAATGTTTTCTTTTGAAGATGACTGGTTTTCATCTTTCTATGGAGTTTATATTCTGTTTGCATGACTAAGTACTCATATCTCTCTATTGTCTACTCCACTGCACTGCTACATTTCCCCTTTTTTCTTTGATTTAGGTATTTCTCACCCATTGATTTTCTTGCTAACAATTAGTTATAATATAAGACATTCTCCTTTCTTCAACTGATTTTTGTTTTTTAACCAATTTGCGTTATCCTTTATTAAATGTCGGTAGCACACAGAGTACATCTGCGGTGGCAGCGGTTTCTAGCGTTTTATAACAATCACAACAACCGCTATGTACCATTTTGTACCGCTCCGTATCGCTGAAAATCAAAAGCTCCTTTCCGCAAGCGTTTGTGGACGGTTGCGGATGAAAGCAAAAAAAAAAAAAAATCTGTTAAATGCCGCTTGGATTTATTGAAGAAATTTTACAATATGTATTGGATAAATCCGTTAAATCCACGCCTTCCAGCACATTTTTCACAGTTCATCACAAAGCTTGGCGCAATTTTTGGTAGTGATTACGCATGAAGTAATAAGCAAGTCTTTATGAATTTTCTTTGTTTTAAATAATTATTCAATTGTTTTATTTACGGTTTTCATTATTAATCATGTTTACTTTTTTATTTTATATTAATAATATGGTTATGGGTGTTTTGAATAATTATATTTTGTGTTTATTTTAGTAATTTTTGGTTAAACTGCTTTTGTACCTGCTGGCCAACCAGTCAAAAATATTCCGCAAACGCAACCGCTATAAATCGCTATACAAGTCGTACAAACAGCTTAATTACGCGTTTAATCGCAAACTCCCGCTTCCGCAAAATCCCACAACCACAACCGCAACGTTTAAACCAGTCAGACCCTTAATACACAATGAAATTGTCAACAATTATATGAAAAACATGAAATATATATATATATATATATATATATATTCTTTTTTTTGCTTAAGTATTCTATTATTTTTATAAAGTAAATAGAAAGCATATATTTGATTATAGTTTAGAAATTTGGTAAGTATGTCTAGTCATAAATAAATCAAGAAATATAGCTTTTCATCTGAAATCACAATATTACCATCTGAAAAACCAATATACACTTTGAATTGTTTGTAAGGTTCATCACCATCAACCATCAATTTTTTGATAAGCATAAAAAACAAACATCATCCCCTGAAGTAGTGCAAAAGATAACTGAAATTTAAGATGCAAAAAAAAAGAATATAGAAGATTACCTTACAAAGTGAACCTAAGAAAATCAATTAAGTTAATTAACGATTACATTTATACTAATCATTAGTTTTATGTTTTTGGTTCCATTATTTGATTTGACTAATTTGGGTTTTTAGTTTTCTTGACTTAGGTTAGTTTTATGGTTTTTAGTTCGTAGAAGTTTATTTTTATTAATTAGTTCCATTTATTTGTATTAATTAGTTTAAATCTTTTTTCAAAAATATGCCAAAACAGAAAATAGTTTTTATTTTACTTGTCAATTTGGGCTAAGCCCATTACGATTGCCTTTTCTTGGTTTTTTTATTATTAAATTTTAATCAGTTTAAAAATTAGTGACGTGTATTAGATTAAGAGAGGATTCTAAATATTGTTTCATAGAATTCTAATGTTATTTAATCCATCAAAATAAAACATATGAAACACTTATTAATTTTCTGGAATTGGATAATATGGCACAACCGACGAATAGATGGACAAAATTGGAAGTGAATGCGTTGAATAGATGAACCGCATGTTTATTTAAAAAATAATTAATTAATTAAATTAAATAAATAAAAAATAATCTAAAAATCTGGAGCGGACACATAAGCAAAAAAAACTTGGTCTTTAATATATTGTAGAATACTATTACTAATAATATTTTTTTTTGGATAAAATTACTAATATAACTTTATTTTGAAAAAACTTCAAAGAATACTCAAAAGCAAAATGACAAATCTCAAAATCGTATGTATTGAAAGGGGACAAAGGTCGTGTAAGACCATCTCCATCGTTAAAACCAAAATTTGGGTTTTTAACCATTTTTTATTATAAATTTTTCATCATTTTATTCTAAAAACTTTTGTAATGAATCTTAACTTTTTTATCCTCCATTGGTAGAACCATTAATATGGTTCTTAAACAAAAAAAAATTCACTTGTGAACCTAAACTCAATCTCAACATAGAGATTTTGTTTATAATTGATTGGTTTGGTTTACAGAAGAACAATAGATCCAAAAGAACAATAGATCCAAAACCAAAAATGAGAAAGAGACTTTAAACTTTAATATCCATTGCTTAGACCTTGCATTGCCATTGTTGCTTGTTTCATGTTGTACACTCGAAAGAGATAATCTTGGGATAGTGTAGTTACCAGGAGTAGACACCGGTTGCTGCAAATACAGCGTCGGAGGAGGAGTTAAGTTGCGTTGTGCTGGAAGTGGCGGTAACGTGTTGTTGTTGTACTTGTAACGATGATCTCTTACTGAAAAAAGAACCGGATTTGACTAAACAAACACAAAGTGCAAAAAGCAAACACTGCAAGTAATCAAACTCATAACAGAAGCGGCAAATCTAATCACAACTATAAATGAATCACTTCTGAAAACTACTAAGCGATGAATCTAATCAAAACTATAAGAACAAACACTCAATTACTTTTGAAACTCGTGTCCCGGCTTAACACATGAACACATTTTATGTCAAACACTTTTGAAACCGAAACCAAACAAGAAACAAACAATGTCATTATTAACTACAATCAAACACTAAAATACTCTACATTCAACAAATATCAAACACTAGATTCAAGAAAAACAGAGATATTATCTCGAAACTTCAAACACTACATTCAAGAAGGATCAAGATAGCTCTAAGGACATACAATCAACTTCCTCAAACAATTTGCAGAGAAGTCAAGTTCAAATATAAGAGTGATTGCAGAAAGTTCAAATAAAGATAGAAAAAACTCAGGTTTTCAAGTTTAATATCGATTTGGAGCAAAGAAACGTTGTATATGCATAGCCACAAAATAATACAAACTCATCAATTGCATAGATGTTCACGATTCAATTCCACTTCAGAAGCAAACCACAAGCTTGATCAATCAATACTCTATAGTCAGTTCCTCGAAGAACAGCATAATCTGCTGGAACTAAGACGAAAAACCCTAGATTCCTCAATTTCCCCCACAGGTGATTCAACAAAATTCACAAGGAAATTATCGCAGGAAAACCGGATCCCAATTGAAAAACGAAGACTCGAAGAGAGAGAATTACCAGTAAAGGAATTGCATTTAACGGATGGATCGAGCTGATTACACCACCGAAGACGACACGACTTGCCTGATCAGCCAGTCGATTCATCTTTTCCGATCACTTCTCGGATGGAGCCTCATCGCGGAAGGAAGGCGATGAGTCGACGAAAAGAGAGAAAGAGAGAAAGCCGAGAAAGAGAGAAAGAGAGTTTTTTTTTTTTTTTTTTTTTTTCTTAAATGAAAAAAAGAAACACTTTTGACACGTGGTGGGTTTAAAACCCTCCCAAAAGTATCTAGGTAAAAACCGGGTTTCAGAAACCGAATTTCTTTTTTCTTTTTTTATAACAAATTAATTGTTAAAAACCATGTTAAAACCCTTCTATAAACCACCGCTGGAGATGGCCTAAGCCTCAATAAGAACATTTTGTTATGTCCCATTTTTGTCTAACTTCTACTTCACACACGCAAAAACATAAATGCATCTGATCCTAAAGCAAACTATAATTTCAGACCACAATTTGCTTTCGGATTCAAAGTTTTTTCTGATAATTAAGCGAAAACATAAAAGACCCTCTTCTAAAAACATCTCATAATCAAAGTTTCTCTCCATATGTAAGAAAGAACCTCCATAGCCCTGCGTCAAAAAAAACAACTCACCTTATCAAAAAAAAAAAAAAACAACTCTTGAAAGGTTCATTGGGTATTTAATCTCATCTAACCTCGTTTAAACACGTCCCTTCTTAGCAGAAGATTCTGCAGCAACTGGCGTCATCCTGTTATGTTTTTTCATCATGCTCTTAAGTTTATCCTACGAGAAAGCACATGTATAATATAAGTTGGTAATTAAGATATAATACAATACAATACCATGGTATGTAATCGTTTCCATTTATATAAAGTTTCTGTAAAAAAGGAAAAAAGGAAACAACAACATAAGTGGCTAGACTTTGATAAAAACCACAAGTTGACAAACCTGTAAAAATATCTTCACGAACGGAAGGACCACTAAGCGATTCTCAATTACTGATAGCTTTGAGAATTCATGTAGCTTTTTGTACGTTCCCTCGTTCAAGAGAATCTTCGTATCAATCAAATGATACTGCAAAAAACTCTCCCATGATTTGTTTTTATCAACTGACACATATATATATGTTGAAATGAAGAGTAAAAAAGAAAAAGAAAAAGAATACCTTATTTTCCAGCGAGTTTCTTAGCTTTAACAGACTTTTCTTAACAACATCATTTTGGACAATTGGAGAGAGCCCAGATATACAGTCCATGAATTCTTTGTCTTGTAAGTCGTCAAATCTTGGAGATTTTGCATCTTGAAGAATATCTCTTACTAAATTTAGGAAACAAGTTTTGGTAGAATTATTTTGCTTTACGCGCTTGGCACACTCCCTTCCAAGCACCCGTGCATATCTGCTCCGTTGATCAGCATTTCTCCTTTTGTCTTCGTTGTCACATAGGGCCTCAGCCTCACCCAACATCTTATCATATGTTATCAGCTTGTCTCTCTTATTATAGTAGCTTACCTCTTTCCTAGAGGTGCATCGCAATATTCTCAGAGCTGCTAACCATATCTCAAGATTGTGTACACCCTCTGCCACTCGAGACACAAAATCCGTATCTATTTCTGGGCAGTCTAGAATCCAAGAGATGATCTTATCACCCTTAGGTATCACATGCTCATAGATTCCACTCAACTTAAAAGTCCTTATTGTCGCTATGTCATCAAAATCATGATGCTCTCCTTCATACAACAGTCTCTCATCCAGAAGCATATTACATGTTCCTCGCTCAAGATCGATTCTTTCCTTGACCAGGGATTTATCCCATAACCGATTCACTGCTGTTGAAACTAAGCCTACACTAACATTTGTGGTGAGCTCTCTAAAATAATCTAGAATGTGTTCAAGGTTCTTAAGATCTAAGAAGCAGATGAACTGAGGGCTCTTAAACAAGCCACATTGATCAAGATAGATCCCAAGAACATGAGGTAGTTCCACGTTCTCTTCCGTGTAATCTATCAACCAGTCCCAAAGGCTACTAGAAAGAGTATCGTTCTCATCGGAGCAACAAGATTTAAGAAGCTGAGAAAACTGTTTGAGTATTTCTTTCCGCTTTTCATCATTTGAAACAGGCCAATCACTACACCATCCATTAACATAGACAAACTCATCTCCGCTCTCGCTCTCAATCCTAGACATGATCAGTTTTACTGCCTCTGCTGTATCCACAGGCTCCCAATCTCCACAACATATCATGCGAGCCAAAACCTTATCAACACACTTGGGACGAGCACTAGTGGTCCGAGGTTGAAATTTATGCACGTGGTTATCTAAGATGTGCCACTTGCAATCTGTAAAACAGAAGAAGTTTGCATGAGGGCAAATGTGACACTTCCACCATCTCCATCGAAGTTTTTCGTGGGCACGTAGACATTTGTGAAAGTGTTTCATCACTTTCTTGCCATACAGATCCTTCATGTAGTCAATAAGACTTTCACTGTCTACTACCAAAAACTCTCTTTTGGTCTTTTCATCCAGTTTACCCCACAAATTCTTCAATCGATCAACATAAGGATCTCTCTTCCCCTGTTCCGTCTGATGAGTACTTGTATCAGGCACATCCACAGCCGCATTACAATTCATCCTCCTTGTTGCATGATTTATTAACGCCTCAAGTTTTTTCTCCAAATCTTCTGTGGACTGACAATAGTATAATCCTCGTCTTGCCTTGGACTCAGCTTTCTTATAAAACTTTTTTGTCCCAAGCTCATCACCCAATTCGACTAGGGAACGAGCACATCCATACAAGGAGCTTACAGAGTCGGGACACAGAAGAGTAGAGGTTGAATATGAGTCAACAGAAGCAAACAAGTATACGCATTTGATGTCGGTTGTGTTTGCTTTTACGGCTAGCTCAAAGAAGATATCACCTTGAAGCTGGTGGTGAACAGAGCACAACTGGTTCATCCCATGATCAGATATCGTTTTCTCGCTTGTCTCCAACGCCTTAACGTAATCAGCCTGTTCGAAGAAGCCTTTGGCAAGTTCGTATGCATCGCTGATTTCCTTTTCTGTTCCTTCGCCCTCACGTTTCTCTGAATTCCTAGTAGCACAATCTTCGCTTTTACGTCGCTTAGGGTTCCAAAAAAATATATATATATATATATGCTAAAAAGAGTTTTTTCAGTGATATATCCAATTGGAAACTACTTTAAATTTTGCAAATAACATCTACTTTTAAGTTTTGAAAAACAAATTTTGCGAAGAAACCATGTTTCGAGGTTTTTGTTATATAAATTACCTTCGTTCAGGAGAATAGAATAAGTATTCCATCATCTCTAGAGCTGCTTCTTCCTTTCTGTTTCTGTATAATATAGATAGGGACTAGGCGGAATCGGATTTCTGTGTGTGATTAATAAATGGAGAGAGAGAGAGAGAGAGAGAGAGGTGGTGGTCGTGGTGAAGAAGAAGGGTTTGATGACGATAAATACGTTTCTCCTAATTTTTTAGTTTATAGAGTATTTCTTTTGTTGTTGCGAGATTTAGTGTAATATTTCGAAAAATAGATTTGAATACATACTACCTCAAATATTCTTCCTTTTATCTTGAGTTGAAAACTACTTATAAAAAGTGTCCATGTATTATATCAATCATATCCATATATCCTACAAAGTACAAACAAACCAGAGAATTCCATTAAATAAAAATACAAAGATTTTGCAATCATGATGATGATAATTACAAATCTGAAGAAGCCTCTCAAAAGTCAATACAAACCTAAGACGACTCTGTGTGGCTCGGCTCATCTCGTTTAAAAAAGAAAGAAATGACGGAGACATATAGATTCTCAACTCTCTCTCTCTCTCTCTCTCTGTACATAGAAATGTTTGTGATCATCAAGCATTGATCTCTGAGTTGCATTGGTTCTCTCTGCTGCAGCTTCTTCTTCCCCAGAACATGCTTGAGCAAGTTGTTGTTTTCCCAAGCCTTTGCCCGTCCTCTACCTTCTCCTCCTCAGTCGTTCCTCTATTAGGAGAAGACTCGTCATCTTCTCCGCTATGTCTCTCTGTTCCATGAGTCTCAAAGTTTGGACACGTCCCTTCGTTGCAGGTGCACATTGGAAGGTTAACCGAAGGGAACGGGCTACATGTTACAGGACAGAACATATCAGATGAAACAGAGGCCGCCCTGGTCTTGCATCTCTGTTGCTGTTCTGTTGCCGGTGACACCTGATATGTTGCGTCTCCTGTGTGTAGCATACAGGGCGCACAGAAACCAAGCGACATAGGTAACTTCATCTCTCTGGTCAGTGAGCTCGGGAGTCGTTTAAAGGAGACAATGCCGTGTCTGCAAAGAGGACAAGGAATCGACCCGGGAGGCTCAACTGTCACCGAGGGAACATTGCTCGCTGAGCAAAGGTATAACGCGCATCTCACACACAGCTGATGCTCACAACCTTCAGCAGCAACAGTGCATGTTCTTTCCAGGCAAACCGCGCAGATATCGACCTCATCTGTCATGGTTGCGGACTGCAAACCAAACTCTCTGCAAGCAAGAAAGTCTCAAGAACTTGAGGCCATAGTTTTGAGAGTCTCAAGAACTTGATGAATGCTTTTTTCATTACCTTGCAATGTTGAGTATACTTAAAAGGGGTAATGATAAGTAGTTGGACTGAGGAAACCCTGGAATAACAACATCCGAATTCGGCGAAAGCAACGGTTCTAACCAATGACGGCTCCACATCCGTGCTATGTCTATAGGTAGCCACCTACAAACAATTTTCTAACAAGGTCAGATATTTCACCGAAACTGGTCTTGACAAGATGAGACAAAAGTTTGTGATGGAGTCATTTACCCGTTGCAGTTCAATGTCATCCTTGTTGCACCTCTTGCAAGGAGAATCTAAACGCAGAAAAAGGAGATTCTCACAACTCCAAAACACCGAAACAAAAGAATAGAATTTTAGTAGTGTTATTACCTGACAACATTTCAGATTCCCACCACAAGCGGCATAGTGCAAAGGCGTGCTTCCTGCTCCTGAAACAGTGATTAAGACCAAGATTATCATTATCATCTCAGGAGCAGAACAAAGATAATGTTTTAGTCATCTTGGAGAGCGGATAGAGAGCTGATGATGATACCAATCATATCCATTGATGTTCCGTAATGAAATGTCACAGCGGAAACATTGGCTTCAAGATCAAGCAAAAGCTGCACACAGTCAAATAATCCATTCAATGCAGCCATGTGAAGAGCTGTGATTCCACCATCAGCCGCCTTATTAACAAATTTAGACAATGCGCTGCACCCAGAAAGACAAAATAATTTTGTTATTAATAATTATCAATCAAAAACCTTGTAGACATAGAATATGGTTTCTAAACAAGAACCTTTGCTCGGATTTGCTCTTCGCTGTGACCGCAGCAGTCTCAGAGAGAGAGTTTAGGTTCTCGCTAGGCACAAAATCAGCCAAGACCAGTCTAATACACCTGGCGTGACCATTCACAGCAGCGAAATGAAGCGCTGTTCTTCCAGCTAAATAATCAGCTCTTGTAACCTTGAGAAAGAAAGAAAGATTGTAAGAAACAAATCTGAATCACTTTGTATATATAGTTTTCTTTCAAATTACTGATGAAAAACAACTCACATTGCATCGAAAGAGCAGAAGAGTTTGCACAACTTCCCAATGTCCGTATCTACAGGCTTGCATCAATGCCGTCTGTAACAACATTTATACCCCAACTTAGCATATTTCCATCTCATGATTCGAATTTGTAGTCTACTTGTCACGCATGGATTATATAAACAAAATCGAATTTTTACTACTATTTAGCTCAAATTAGCCAAAGATTTCGCATGTTACTAGTACTAATACAAAATCTTTATTCAGATTAAGATACGTCTAATCGAAAGGATCCAACTTTAATACTTGGATCAGCTCAAAATTAGGCAAAGGCTCAACATTTTCAAAATCCACAAGAGAAAACTGAATCTCGAATACCTGGCCGCAATAGTTTCTCGAATTCACATCGGCTCCGTTCTCGAGCAACAATCCAACGATCTAATACGATGGACAAAGAGAGAAAGAGCCAATTTTCAAAATTTTGAAAATAGCAAGATTTTTCGAAACCGGAATTAATAAGAAAAAGAAAGGGAAACCTCGTTATGGCCTTTAGCGGCGGCGAAATGCAACGGAGAATTGAGACCACCGAAGGTAGAGTACTTGGCGAGGCAAGGATTGCAATCGAGAAGCATCTTCGCCTCCACGAAATCACCATCTCTCGCCGCCGACACCAATCTCTCGCCGGACGCCGAACATCCAAACGAATTCCCCATTTTCCCTCTTTCTCCAGCTGAGAATCAGACTCCTCTCTCTATCTTGTCTCTCTCGATCTCAAATTCAATTGGATGTGACGGAAATTAGGTCAACCGTCGTGGAAAAGATACAGAGAGGAAAGAATCCGGGATTAGATATGATACTGAAACAGCACGCGAACTCTCTCTCTCTCTCTCTCTTTCTCTAAATTTGTCCGTATGAGACAAAAAGAAAGACAAGGAAGATGCAGCCGGAACATAACCTGAATTTCCTATTTTATCCCTAAATCTCCTCCTTTTGCTTCGTCGACTTCCCACTTTCACTTGTCCCCCTCACCCACGTGGCGTCTTTTAACACATCTTCCAGTTTGCTTCCTGTTTAATATTTTTTTTTCCGACAAAGATATTCACAGTGCTTGATAGTAGTTGATACATATGATTTTAAATTTTAAAATCTTATCAATTGTTTCGTTTTTACCTAATTTAGACCGTAAATTATTATTTTAATTATTTTACTTTGTCATTTTTATTTTATATTCCTGTGAATTTTCTATAGAGAGTAAAGATATCATCGAAAAACTATCGTACGGCCTAATATACGGGTACCAATTAAAAATTTAAGATGAAATAAAAGCATAAATTAGACCCATTAACAACATCAAACTTTAAGATAAAAGCATAAACGACCATTTATTTATTACCTCTTAACGATAGGTATAATATGGTTCAGTTGATCAGAGAGTTCTCAATTCCAAACAAGAAAATATAAAAGTTTTCAATTCCAAACAAGAAACAACAACGCATGAACGGCAGAAACCCCAAGGGCCACGAAGCGTTAATGGAGTTACGAGAGGCCCTGAAGGGCATGTCGATACTGGATGTTGCTTAAAGTACCACTGATCATCTCCTCCAGATTATTCACCATCTCAACCGAGCTCGTGACCATGGGTTGGTTTGCAATGACCTGGTAATTAGCAGACAAGAGGTTTCCTTGTGATTCGTTGCCTCGCGTGATAGGCAAAAGTTGGACGCCGGAAATATCTCCACCGTTGAGTACAGCCGCAAGAGATGACGCTTCCACGCAAGAGTGGACTATCATTGTGATAGGCTCAGAGTCCCGTTGGCTTTTGTGAGACGTCAGCCAAGATCGGAAGGCCGAGCAAGGAGAAGTGGCTGAAGGGGACATTATCGAGCCAAGCGTGTTGGGCCGAAAGCTGTGAAGGCCTCTTATATTATAAATAATGAATCAGCTGTGTCGTTTTACTTATGGAGTGTCGTTTAGTAAAGTGGAGTGTGTATTTAAGTGAACAATCCCGTTTTGGGAAAGGTTATCGAGAAGATCCCAAAAAAAACAATTATTAATTTTTCTTCTTATCCTTTTCTTCTATCTCTCTCTCTCTTCTTCTGATTTTTCCCCCATTTCTGGTTACACGATAAGCGTGAGCTTATCATTGGTATCAGAGCGAGCGATGCCGAGCGTTTCCGAGCGAGCGACGGCCCTTGAAGAACAAGTGACGAGGTTGGATGCGGTGGCGACGGAGCTACAAGGTTCGACAGCGGCGCTACACCGATCAGTCAATGACCGTTTCGAGGCCACAGATCGGAAGGTTACCAAACTCGACGAAGACATGCAGTCGGTGAAGGGATCCCTGGATCAGATCACTCAGCTGCTCAAGACCAGTCTCCTGACCAAGGATACTACCAGCGCGACGACGGAGAAAGGAGGAGGTTCACCGTCAGAAGGCATGAACGTGACCCAGGGGAGCACGACAAGGCGACAGGACGGGATCTTACCCCTACCCCCACTGGTCATTCCGCTGAACCCGCCGGAGGGAAACAAACCCACTGAGACGAAGTCGGAGGTGAAGATCGACTCTCCCCAGTCTCAGAAGTTGGATTCGCCCGTTAGGAAGCTAGATCTACCCGTCTACGACGGGCAAAATCCTGACGACTGGATCTATCGGGTCGAGAGGTGTTTTGTGGTGAACCATACGACCGAAGAGGAAAAGCTTGAGCTAGCCTTAGCCAGTTTAAGTGGTTGTGCGGTCACCTGGTTGAGGATCACGCAGGATCGAGAGGATCTGCGTGACTGGAGAGATTTTAAGGATAAGCTTAAAAAAAGGTTTAGGCCTACGAGAGGAGGTTCTGTAGTTGGTCAGATGTTGCGTTTGAGGCAGACGGGAAGTGTGGCCGAATATAGAGAACGGTTTGAGGAGTTATCAGCTGAGGTACCCCATGTGACAAATGATGTGTTGGAGGAGATCTTCTTGCAGGGAATGCGGAAGAGCTTGAGGGAACAAGTGGTGAGGTACCGGCCGATGGGTATGGATGATATTGTGGACACGGCGAAGATGATAGAGGAACAGGAGGCGGAAAGAGGAAGTTATGGTTCGCGTGTGTTCCAACGGACTAGTTCAGCCCCGATGTTAACCCAACAGCATCGGCAGAACATAAGTCCGGCGAGAGGTAAGGAGGTGACACCAGCTAGACACTCGTTTGAGGCCAATCGTGACCAAAAGAAAGCTGGGAGTGGTTCCGAGGTGAAGAAAAGTGGACCAATACCATGTCGCCACTGTGGGGATAGGTACTTTCCAGGGCATTCTTGTAGGAGTCAACAGCGTTTCAGACGCCTGGAAATGGAAGAGGAAAAAGAGTATGGGGATGTGTTTGAAGACGTGGAGGAAGGTCTGGAGCCCGAGGAGGAGCAGACGGAGGTGCAGGAGTTGCACAAGCTATCCTTACGGTCGATGGTTGGTCTCACGATCAAGCGTTCGATGCGTTTCAAAGGTCAGATACGTGGTCATGAGGTGAAGGTGTTAGTTGACTCCGGAGCGACTTGTAATTTCATTTCCAGGGCGTTTGCAACGAGGAGTAAGCTTACGGTCACTGACACTAAGGAGTTTGGTGTATCGGTGGGAAACGGCCAGGTGATCCTGAGCCGTGGCAAATGTGAAGGTGTGGTGCTAGCAACTCAAGGCGTTGAGATAATGGAGGAGTTTCTGCTTTTTGATTTGGGTACTACCGATGTCGTTTTGGGATACTCGTGGTTAGCTACTCTAGGAGAGACAAGGATTAACTGGGGCTTACACACCCTGAAATTTAGAGTGGGGCATGAGTGGGTTGCGTTGGTGGGAGACCCCTCCTTGCAGAAGTCGCAGCTATCTTTGAACTCTTTGGAGAATGCATTTAAGGATGTGGAGATTGTCTACTTGGTGGAGTTAACCGCTTTGTTCGAAGGTGATAAGGCGTCGAAAGAGACGTCTGTAGATGGAGATATACAACAAGTTTTGCTAAACTATGACAGTGTTTTCAGGATGCCCTCCGGATTACCACCGTCGAGAAACAGGGAGCATGCAATCACTCTGACCGAAGGAACCGGCCCCATCAATGTACGACCCTACCGGTACTCCTTCGCTCAAAAGAACGAGATAGAGAAGTTGGTGCAAGAAATGATGGACGCGGAAGTGATTCGACCTAGCATCAGCCCCTTCTCTAGTCCGGTCCTGTTGGTTAAGAAGAAAGACGGGGGATGGAGGTTTTGCGTAGACTATAGAGCCTTGAACAAGGCGACTGTGCCCGACAGGTATCCGATTCCGGTCATTGAGGAGTTGCTTGACGAGTTGGAAGGAGCAACCATATTCTCTAAATTGGACCTCAAGTCAGGCTACCACCAGATTCGAGTACGAGAAGCGGATGTTGAGAAGACGGCGTTTAAAACCCATGAAGGTCACTATGAGTTTCTCGTCATGCCTTTTGGGCTGACGAATGCACCGTCTACCTTCCAGAGTGTCATGAACGATATATTCCGACCCTACTTGCGCAAGTTCGTTCTTGTCTTCTTCGATGACATCTTGGTCTATAGCACCTCCAAGGAAGAACACTTGTTGCAACTGGAAACCGTGCTGCACGTTTTACATAAGCATCAGTTCTACGCAAATGAGAAGAAGTGCACATTCGGGAGCAGGGAGGTTTCCTATTTGGGGGCATATCATCTCAGGTGAAGGAGTGGCAGCGGATCCCTCTAAAGTGGAAGCAATGGTGCGTTGGCCACAACCTAAGAATATCACGGAGCTGAGGGGATTCCTAGGTTTGACGGGTTACTATAGAAGGTTTGTGAAGGGTTACGGTAAAATTGCAAGACCACTCACAGAACTTCTGAAGAAGAACAGTTTCCATTGGTCAACGGAGGCATCCGTGGCTTTTGAGGAGTTGAAGAAGGTTGTGTCCCAGATGCCGGTTCTTGCCTTGCCAAATTTCTCACAGCCATTCACGATCGAAACAGATGCCTCTGCGACAGGGATAGGAGCTGTGCTGTCTCAAGGGAGACGACCGATTGCCTTCATTAGCCAAGCCTTTTCGGTGACTGGGAAGATGAAGTCTGCATATGAGAGGGAACTACTGGCCATTGTGTTTGCGGTTACGAAGTGGAAGCATTACCTCACAGTCCAACGTTTCACGATCAAGACGGATCAGAAGAGTTTGAAACATTTGATCGATCAGAAGACAGTATCAGGGGAACAACAGCGTTGGGCTTCTAAGTTGCTAGGGTTGGATTACGTGATTGAGTACAAACCGGGAGTGGACAACAAGGTGGCAGATGCTCTGTCCCAGATTCCGAGTGAAGAAATTTTTATGTTGCAGTTCCGAGCACCCGCTTCTATTGATTTAGATGATCTACGCCAACACCTAGTAGCAGATTCTGAATATGCTGATGTAATGGGTAGAGTCAAGAGTGGTAACAAGGATGGGACAGGGTTCAGTTTGGAGAATGGCTTGTTATTTAAGGACGGAAGGTTGGTCATTCCTACAGGATCTCCCTTCATTCCAAAGCTACTCGAACAGTTTCACTCCAGTGCCATCGGTGGTCATGAAGGGGCTCTCAAAACATTTAAGCGGTTGAAGGGGGAAGTGTATTGGAAGGGGATGCGTCGGAGTGTTGATGACTTCATCAAGCAGTGTCAGATTTGCCAGACGAGCAAATACTCGACACTCTCGCCGGCAGGGTTACTCTCACCATTACCGATTCCGCACCAGATTTGGACTGACATCAGCTTAGATTTTGTGGAGGGATTGCCAGTCTCCAGAGGCTTTGATGTCATCTTAGTGGTGGTGGACAGGCTCAGCAAATATGCCCATTTTATTCCACTGAAACATCCTTTTACGGCAAAGACGGTGGCAGAGTCTTTCATTCGGGAAGTAGTCAAGCTTCATGGGTTTCCCGAGACAATGGTGTCGGACAGGGACAAGGTTTTCTTGAGCCAGTTTTGGTCAGCACTATTCAAATCACAGGGAACGAGGTTGCAGAAGAGCTCAGCTTACCACCCTCAATCAGATGGCCAGACGGAGGTGGTAAATCGTTGTGTGGAAACCTATTTGCGTTGCTTTGTAGGTCGCCGACCAACGTCGTGGGTGCAATGGTTACCGTGGTCGGAACTGTGGTATAACACGTCATATCACTCTGCCACGAAGATGACTCCTTTCTTCGCGGTGTATGGTCGAGAAGCTCCTAAGCTCCTTCGTCATGGCGACATTCCCACCAATAACACTGAAGTGGAGACCTTGATGCTTCAGAGGGACGACTTACTTAGTGAATTGCGGGGTAATTTAGAGCGAGCTCAGCAGTTAATGGAGAAGTCAGCGAACAAACATCGACGGGAGGTAGAATTTGAGGTGGGAAACCGTGTCTATTGGACATTATCGAGCCAAGCGTGTTGGGCCGAAAGCTGTGAAGGCCTCTTATATTATAAATAATGAATCAGCTGTGTCGTTTTACTTATGGAGTGTCGTTTAGTAAAGTGGAGTGTGTATTTAAGTGAACAATCCCGTTTTGGAAAGGTTATCGAGAAGATCCCAAAAAAACAATTATTAATCTTTCTTCTTATCCTTTTCTTCTATCTCTCTCTCTCTTCTTCTGATTTTTCCCCCATTTCTGGTTACACGATAAGCGTGAGCTTATCATTGGTATCAGAGCGAGCGATGCCGAGCGTTTCCGAGCGAGCGACGGCCCTTGAAGAACAAGTGACGAGGTTGGATGCGGTGGCGACGGAGCTACAAGGTTCGACAGCGGCGCTACACCGATCAGTCAATGACCGTTTCGAGGCCACAGATCGGAAGGTTACCAAACTCGACGAAGACATGCAGTCGGTGAAGGGATCCCTGGATCAGATCACTCAGCTGCTCAAGACCAGTCTCCTGACCAAGGATACTACCAGCGCGACGACGGAGAAAGGAGGAGGTTCACCGTCAGAAGGCATGAACGTGACCCAGGGGAGCACGACAAGGCGACAGGACGGGATCTTACCCCTACCCCCACTGGTCATTCCGCTGAACCCGCCGGAGGGAAACAAACCCACTGAGACGAAGTCGGAGGTGAAGATCGACTCTCCCCAGTCTCAGAAGTTGGATTCGCCCGTTAGGAAGCTAGATCTACCCGTCTACGACGGGCAAAATCCTGACGACTGGATCTATCGGGTCGAGAGGTGTTTTGTGGTGAACCATACGACCGAAGAGGAAAAGCTTGAGCTAGCCTTAGCCAGTTTAAGTGGTTGTGCGGTCACCTGGTTGAGGATCACGCAGGATCGAGAGGATCTGCGTGACTGGAGAGATTTTAAGGATAAGCTTAAAAAAAGGTTTAGGCCTACGAGAGGAGGTTCTGTAGTTGGTCAGATGTTGCGTTTGAGGCAGACGGGAAGTGTGGCCGAATATAGAGAACGGTTTGAGGAGTTATCAGCTGAGGTACCCCATGTGACAAATGATGTGTTGGAGGAGATCTTCTTGCAGGGAATGCGGAAGAGCTTGAGGGAACAAGTGGTGAGGTACCGGCCGATGGGTATGGATGATATTGTGGACACGGCGAAGATGATAGAGGAACAGGAGGCGGAAAGAGGAAGTTATGGTTCGCGTGTGTTCCAACGGACTAGTTCAGCCCCGATGTTAACCCCAACAGCATCGGCAGAACATAAGTCGGCGAGGAGGTAAGGAGGTGACACCAGCTAGACACTCGTTTGAGGCCAATCGTGACCAAAAGAAAGCTGGGAGTGGTTCCGAGGTGAAGAAAAGTGGACCAATACCATGTCGCCACTGTGGGGATAGGTACTTTCCAGGGCATTCTTGTAGGAGTCAACAGCGTTTCAGACGCCTGGAAATGGAAGAGGAAAAAGAGTATGGGGATGTGTTTGAAGACGTGGAGGAAGGTCTGGAGCCCGAGGAGGAGCAGACGGAGGTGCAGGAGTTGCACAAGCTATCCTTACGGTCGATGGTTGGTCTCACGATCAAGCGTTCGATGCGTTTCAAAGGTCAGATACGTGGTCATGAGGTGAAGGTGTTAGTTGACTCCGGAGCGACTTGTAATTTCATTTCCAGGGCGTTTGCAACGAGGAGTAAGCTTACGGTCACTGACACTAAGGAGTTTGGTGTATCGGTGGGAAACGGCCAGGTGATCCTGAGATTAATAATTGTTTTTTTTGGGATCTTCTGGATAACCTTTCCCAAAACGGGATTGTTCACTTAAATACACACTCCACTTTACTAAACGACACTCCATAAGTAAAACGACACAGCTGATTCATTATTTATAATATAAGAGGCCTTCACAGCTTTCGGCCCAACACGCTTGGCTCGATAATGTCCCCTTCAGCCACTTCTCCTTGCTCGGCCTTCCGATCTTGGCTGACGTCTCACAAAAGCCAACGGGACTCTGAGCCTATCACATTGCTGACGATGCATCGTAGCACGTTTCTTCGACCAAGCACCACTCCTTCGGACCGGTGCGCTGCAATTGTAAAATTTTCATTTGTTCTCATTACTTCAATTTATTCTTTTAACTAAAAAAAAATGTTTTAATATGATGAAAATAAAATTTTGTGAAAAAAATATTTACATCTAACGTAAAATTGAGCCGTGCTAATTCACGGGTTTGCCAACAAATAAAACCAATAACTGAATAATGTATAAAAAAGCACTTGGACTTGTGAGAAAGAGATGAGTATACTGTACATAAAAGAAAACAGTAACACACTTCTCATTGATTAACTATATGATTTACAATCATATGAAAAGTACGTTGGATTTTAAAAAGAATTTACATTGATCTAAATCATTAACTTTTTTATGAGTTGAGTACACATATCACTTTGAAACTTTCCTATTTTATGTCTTTATGTGTTGTTCTTCCGAATATGAGCAGTTTATGGCTTCTTTGGCTTCTTTGGCTTCTTACATCAAGTAATTCATTCAATATCTCTATCAGCAAACAATCATACAAATCCAACAAAAACAACAAAAAAAGTAAAATAGCAGCATGTGACACACAGAAACATCATTCTATGAAAGCAAATTAGACACTAAAAATCAGTAAATAACATACGAAAAAGGTTATTAAGTTATCAAAATTACGTTGTTCCCATATATCATTCTATGAAAGCAAATCAGGAACTAAAAATCATGTTTGTGCATATATTTTAAATTCGATTCTTGTCACTTCATAGTTTTTATGACATCCTTATAGTTTCATTCTTATTACAATTTGTAGAATATTCTCATCTTCAAAAAATCTATATAAACCAAATCACACTGATTACCAATGAAGCAAATCACTGTGACGTCTGCGGAGCAAAACCGGAACTTAAAAAATAATCCCAACCGGATTCTGATCTGAAGTTTCCCGGCGGAAGTCACAACCGCTTGGCTAAGAGTCTCAATGTTTCCAGTGATGAGTGAATCTTCTCGGACGGAGCTGTGTAGAGGCATCTCTGAGAAGCTTCGTTAAGCTCTTGGCCAGCATAAGAGAGGACAGGCCATTTCGCTTCTTGAAGAGGAGCTGTTACATGGCTCGAGGCCGAGACAGCGCTCTCAAGTCTCAACCATCATGGGAACATCATACTCAATTGGCTCACCAACCACGACTCGAAGGTTTTTGTTCCACAAGGGTACTGGTGGCCTTCTTCCATTGAAGTACTTCTCCGGCATCATCTAAGTCGTCAGAACAATGCAAGTAAGTTCTTTTGAATAAAAACTTGAATGCTAAATACAAGACTGAAGGATCTGCAAGAACTTAAGACATGTTACCTCATCAAATCCTCGGTGAATTATTGGCAAGACGATAGGGGTAACAGGACAACGGGCAATGAGGCTTGCGGTTCCCCATTTAAGTCGCCTAATAGGAACATCTTCTTGAAACACCTTGCCCTCTTGAGATCCTCTTTGCTTGAAATCATGTTTGAAATTGCCTGTCAAGGAAAAGTTAGATAACTTATAATTGAATGGACTTTTAATGTTGAATTCATAGAAGGTATTTATATTTAATACAAATCTAGAAAGGAGACTAAATCACTTACATTGACATGAAGACAATACATGATGAACAAATTAAAAAGATCAATGAGGGAGACCTTTTATCCGTGTGAATAACTTTTAAAAAACGAATAACAAAAAACTTTTGGAAACGTAAAATAACCTTACACTTTTTTTTTTTTTTAAATTACCTTAAACTTGTAGAGGTTTCTTGCTTGTTGCAAGTGTCGCGTGAATACTTCTCATCCTCTGTTTCTCCTCTCTCTGTATTGAAATAGGGTGTAGCTTTGCATAAACAAAGATTGCAGCTAACATAGTACCAAGGAAGTTCCTTTTGAAATGTTAAAATTGATGCAAAAGCCATGCAGGTAATGTCCTAAAGATAAGATTCAAAAATCAGAATTGTATATATCCAGAATTGAAAATATATAACGGTAACTATCTACAATTTTACCTTGCTTGTTGATGTAAACTGTTGTGTAATGGGAATGATTCTATCACGCTTTTACTTGAATTCGGTAGCATCCGTGGAGTTCCTATAAATGAGACAGTGCATCAATTTTAGGCATCCTGCAGCCACAAAAAAAAAAAAGATATTAAGTAAAGAACTTCTGAGGAAATATTATGTTACTCAAACTTTAATTTAAAGACGTACTTACTTTTTTTATATGCAATCTATGTTTCCATTAAGGAGTAACTTCGTGGAGAAACTTGAGTTTTAAACTGATACTTTACCTAAAAATAGTTATGTTAGAACTGAATTACATATACATTTTTATTGCAACATTAGGATAGGAAGATGGATTTGTTACCATTATATATTTTGGTGCTCATGAGACTCCAAATAAATATTATAGGGCCAGTATTGTTGCTGTTCACGTCCTCAACATGTTTCCCCACAAAGTACATTCGATGATTGTGTTACTGCTTCAGAAAGTAGAGATTTACAATGTTGTTGTAAAATGATTATAAAGAACAAAGATATAATTACAAAAGTTTTTTTTAACCAATTTCGTTTTCACGGAACCTTGAATCATGTTGCCCTGTGACATAAATCATTGTATTCATGCTTGGAGGAATTTAAAAACAACATTCTAAATACAGAGATTGCTTACCTTGTGGATAAAAATCCCAAATTCGAGACGTAAACTCTAATTTTGCATTCTTTCCCCAAGGCATGATTCACCTAATACATGAAGACAGAATAAGACAGTAAGTAAATCATAAAAAACATTAAAATGAAATAAACTGAGAGCAAAACTGGATGCATAATAAATCTGTGAAGCTAAGTTTGGCTTTTCTAACTAAGACGAAAATGATATATGGTCGATAATTAGAATTAGAGATCAGAGAAAATCTATGAAGATGTTGAATCTGGGAAAATGTAAAACGAATTGAGAAATTAGTATTGATGTCGAATATGAAGCTTATAATGAATCGATATCCGAGAAAAGAGAAAAACAAAAACTGATGAGCAAAAATGAAACTGAATAAGAATCGAGGGAAAAACTTTACTTAAACAACACTTAGGTAATAGTTGAATTCACTATTGTCAATGAATAACTCGATTTTAAAATCCACCCAAACGATCCACAGTGAACGCTCTTTAGAACTCGAAAAAGAGTTTCTGTCATATTAGAAACTTAAGCGTGAAAGGCAAATCCCAGCGCATGTTAACTCCGTTGTGACGCAGTGTGCAATAGACCACGCAACTCCGTTACTCTTTTAATGTCATGCTCATGCGAAC
>JAIUCV010001874.1:0-60513 GCA_026724425.1 Erythrophleum ivorense | reverse complement strand
AGTGTTTGGTCACTTCATTTTATCTCAAGCATTTGCTAGGCTAATAAAACTTTTTTAAAAAAAAAATAAATCTTTATACGATACTTTTTTAAATTATTAATAGCTAATGAACAATTGATGAAGGTTAAGAAGCGCCACACTCCATTGAAAAAATTTGAACTTCTTTCACCATTTGTGTTATCACATTCTGCATGACATTGATTTTTAACTGTATTAAAATTTCATATGGTTAAAAGTTGAAATTAGCCATGAAAATTTCAGATTAAATTTTACATTTTTACCAAGATTTTTCTATCTACAAATTTAATTTGTGCTTCCTTGCGTTTCTTCAATTGTTAATAAATTTTCTTCTTTACCAATCACCACAATTGAACTCTGCCTATGATGAACTTTCATGTAAATTATTTTTCATAGCCGGTCCCAAGCCGGGAAAAAGAGGAGGGTTGTGTTAGGCAGTCGACAGCCAACGTAAAACTTTGTCGAATCTTTATGACATGGACAATCGATATATTAAACGTAAAGCTAGTTCATTGCCTGTAAGTAACGCGCTGTATAGCTTGGGTACAGTGAGAAGTGAGCAAGAGCCGCTGCATCGACGCCTGGATGTAGTGAAAAATAAGCAAAGGTTCCCACATTTTCGTGAACGAATGTGGCTAAAGAAGCTAGTTCATGAGAGTAGGATTCGTTTTGGCACTTGGAATATAGGTACACTTACGGGTAAGTCTATGGAAATAGTAGATACTATGATTAGGAGGAGGATTAATTTTATGTGTTTACAAGAAACTAAATGGGTAGGAGAAAAAGCGAAAGAATTAGACACTTCAGGTTTTAAACTTTGGTATACTGGTAAGGTTAAATTTAGAAATGGAGTAGGTATAATTGTAGATAAGTTTTGGAAAAATGCGATAGTGGATGTAAAAAGGTTAGGAGATAGAATCATTGCATAAAGTTTGTAGTAGAAAAGAAAATCTTTAATGTTATTAGTGCTTATGCATCACAAGTAGGGCTAGAAGAATATCACAAGGTAAAGTTTTGGGAGAATTTAGAATGTTTAGTTCAAGAAATACCATGCGGAGAAAGATTCTTTTAGGAGGAGATTTAAATGGTCATGTGGGAAGGGTATCTTCAGGGTACGAGGGTGTTCATGGAGGACATGGCATAGGGGAAGCAAATGCAGAGGGTAAAACTATTTTAGATTTCTCATTAGCGTTCGATCTTATATTAGCTAACACTTGTTTTAGAAAGCGTGAGGAACACCTTATTACGTACAAAAGTGGAAGGGTATGTTCTCAAATTGATTTCTTTCTTATAAAGAAATCAGATAAAAAACTTTGTATAGATTGCAAAGTTATCCCTGAGAGAGTTTAAATACTCAGCATAGAGTTTTGGTTATGGATGTAAGAGTTAAGAGGAGAGTAAAAAACAAAGGCGAAGATAGGGTGTTAAGAACTAGGTGGTGGCAACTAAAGGGGGATAAAGAAAGGAATTTGCAGAGACGGATTGTAGAGGAAGGATCTTGGGAAATACAAGGAAGTGCTAATGATATGTGGAATGGAATGGCTAAAGAAATTAGGAAGATAGCAAGGGAAATATTAGGTGAATCAAAGGGTTTTGGACCTAGAGATAAAGAATCTTGGTGGTGGGATGCGAGTATACAAAATAAGATTAAAATTAAAAGAGAGTGTTACAAAGTGTGGTCATTATGTAGAGTAATGAAAATTGGGAAAAATATAAAGTAGCAAGAAAAGACACTAAGAAGGCAGTGAGTGAAGTGAAAGCAAGGGCATTTGATGGATTATACCAATCTTTAGGTATTAAAGTTGGAGAAAGAAGTATTTATAAGCTAGCTAAAAGTAGGGAAAGAAAAACAAGAGATGTGGACCAAGTGAAATGCATCAAGGATGAAGAAGGGAAAGTGTTAGTAATGAACAAGATATCAGAGAACGGTGGAAGGATTATTTTCATAGGCTTTTTAATGAAGGGTATGAGATTTTATTGCAATCGGATAGACTAGACATTAGAGAAGAGGATCAAAATTATACTTTTTATCGTAGGATTCGTGAGGTAGAGGAAAAAGAAGCATTACAACGAATGGAGAATGGCAGAGCAGTTGGACCGGATAATATACCCATTGAGGTATGGAGGGGTTTAGGAGTGAAAGGCATAAGTTAGCTCACAAAGTTATTTAATGAAATTATGAGATCTAAAAGAATGCCAGACGAGTGGAGGAAAAGTACTTTAATCCCTATTTATAAGAGTAAAGGGGACATTCAAAATTGTGCAAATTATAGAGGAATTAAACTCATGAGCCACACTATGAAATTATGGGAAAGAGTAATTGAGAGAAGGTTAAGGAAAGAGACTCAAGTGATGGAGAATCAATTTGGTTTTATGCAGGAAGGTCAACTATGGAAGCAATATACTTGTTGCGAAGATTAATGGAGAGATATCGAGAGAATCAAAGGGATTTACACATGGTATTTATCGATTTAGAAAAAGCATATGATAGAGTGCCAAGAGAGGTTCTATGGAAGGCTTTGGAGAAAAAAAGAGTTCGTATAGCTTATATTCGAGCAATCCAAGACATGTATGATAAGGTTACAACTAGCGTAGTAACAAAAGGTGGACTTACGGAAGATTTTCCGATAACTGTTGGTTTACATCAAGGGTCAACCCTGAGCCCTTATCTTTTTACTTTAATCTTGGATGTGCTTACTGAACATATCCAAGAGCCGGTGCCACAGTGCATGCTTTTTGCAGATGATATTGTCCTAGTTGGAGAATCGAGAGAGGAAATGAATGAGAAGTTAGAGAGGTGGAGACTAGCTTTGGAAGCTTATGGATTTCGTTTAAGTAGAAGTAAAAACGGAGTATATGGAGTGTAAGTTTAGTAATAGGCACACCATTTCTAGCGTAGAAGTAAAAATTGGAGAACATATCCTACCACAAGTCACACGATTTAAGTATCTTGGATCTATCATACAACATAACGGAGAAATAGAAGAAGATGTAAAGCATAGGATTCAAGCGGGGTGGATGAAATGGAGGAGTGCCTCGGGTGTTATTTGTGATAGAAGAGTACCACTCAAACTTAAGGGTAAATTCTACCGCACAGTTATAAGACCTGCAATGTTGTATGGAACTGAGTGTTGGACAATAAAAAATCAACAAGAAAATAAGTTAAATGTTGCAGAGATGAGAATGTTGCGTTGGATGAGTGGACACACTAGAAGAGATAGAATTAGAAATGAATGCATTAGAGAGAAGGTGGAAGTCGCTCCTATTGTGGAAAAGATGGTAGAATCGAGACTTAGATGGTTTGGTCATGTGGGGAGGAGGCCTATAGAAGCCCCAGTTAGGAGAGTAGATGAGATGGAGAATAGTCCAATAACTAGAGGTAGAGGAAGACCAAAAAAAACTATAGGAGAAATTATAAGAGAGATTTAGATTTAAATGGTCTATCTAAAAATATGATTTATGATAGATGTTTATGGCGTCGATTGATCCATGTAGCCGACCCCACTTAGTGGGAAAAGGCTTTGTTGTTGTTGTTGTTGTTGTACCAATCACCACAATAATCATCTCTAAAATATTAACTTACTAGGGGTGGGCTCTATGCCAATAGCACAGGTTGTGTGCCCCCTCAAATTTAAATTTGAAAAGGAGCCAAATTAAAAAAAAAAAACGAGATTCACCATGTAGCCTAATGAGTAATTTGCACTATTCACGGATTTGGAGCAATGTGGTTCTCTCCACACGCCATTGAAGATTTGAACAAGCATTTGTGTTATTACAATCTGCATGACATTGATTTTAATTGTATTGAATTTTTATGTGGCAAAAGTTGAAATTACAATGACAGTGATTAGATTTGACGTTTTTACCAAGATCTTCTATTTGTAAATTTAAGTAGTGCTTGTTTCTGTTTATCTAATTGTCGATAAATTCTCTTCTTTATCTGTCACCAAAATAGTCATCTCTAAAATATTGAGTAATTAGAGGTGGGTCTCACGCCAATAGCATGGACTATGTGCCCTCTCAAGTTTAAATTTGAAAAATAGACAAATGATTCAAAAAAATAGATTTAGCACCCAACCCAATGGATGATTGCACTATTCACAATTTCACACTCCCTCCACACTTTATATATATATATATATATATGTATGTATACACATATATATGTACTAGATTTCCACTTCAGCAGTGTTAGCTTTTGTGTGCAGAGTTTTCTTCCTTCGTGATTAATTTTGCATTAATCTTGTGCGCTTTATTATTCTTTTTAACAATTTATCAATTTTCATGGTTATGGTATTTCTTGATATGTTCCTTTTTGGATTAAGTTTCTTGTGGACTGATTTCTTTGGGATGAACTGCTATAACTACTCTAGTTGCTTGCAGGCTGTTTCTGTGTGTCTTGAGACATGTAAGATAATGTGGTCCTGTAAGTTCCCGAAGTTGGAGAAGATTCAAGTCTGACAATTTCTGTCTGGACCACAGATTTTGGATTATAAATTTGGGTTTCATTTTGATTGTCTTGCAAGAGCTTGTCTGATTTTTATTGTCCCGCTAATTTTAATTGGCTAAATTTTGTGTAGACTTATCGTTATAGGCGTTATTGGATCCTGGTTTCTACATGCACAATATTTTACCTATGTTGTTTTGAATGATATCACATACTGCACTTTTCTTTCCAAAACCTGTGCATAAGATGTATGATTTGGAAGCTTTTTGTGTTGGTGTACTAATTAAATTAAAGAAATGAAATAGAAAGGGTAAATCCGACAAAATTACATAAAATCCATACAATTTCTACTAATTACTTATTCAAAAGTGATTTTGATAAATAACACCCAAATAATATTAATTCTCCGAAAATCACTTTTCAGTTAAAAAGTTTCTAAATATAAATCATAGTCATGCAAACTCACTTTTGACTAAAATCAAATTGATCTAAAATTAAGTTTGCACAACTCTATTCCAAACAGACACTAAATTAGCAAAACTAAAGCAACATATGGATGGCTTAGATATTTCATAATTTAATTGTGTTTTTATAAATCAATTTTTAGATTCAATAAAATTTATTTGAAATAAAAAATTGTATTAAATTAAGAAAAATTTTCCTATCTAAGATTGATATAAAAAAGAAGATGCACGGATATGTTTTTTTTTTTTTTGGATTTTACATTATTTATCTGAAATGCCTTTTTATTGCTTTTTTGACATTCCTTCAGATAATTTGGATTTTCTGCTCCTAGAAAAGGGTAGCACATCATGCTGCACTTTTCTGAGAGCAT
Organism: Erythrophleum ivorense; assembly: GCA_026724425.1. Lineage (NCBI taxonomy): Eukaryota > Viridiplantae > Streptophyta > Magnoliopsida > Fabales > Fabaceae > Erythrophleum > Erythrophleum ivorense. Next base: position 55,213 of record JAIUCV010001874.1, on the reverse strand, counting down.
ATGAACCATCTAAATTTTATATGGATGATCCATTTTTTTTTTTAATTTTTTCTTTTTCTTATCTTAAAGAAAATATAATGCAAAATAGAAATGGTATTCTACCTATAAACTTTAAAAAAATGATACTTGATACTAAAAATATAATTTAAAAAAAAGATTCAGACCATCTAAATATGATCTGGACAATCCAAGCTTGGTGCTACACAAAGCAATCTGGTGCAAAGAAACCAGATTGTCCTTTGAAATGATTTTACACATAAAAGCAATTACAAATAATTTTTTTAGTCAATTAAAAAAAGTATAAGATGGCATCTCATACAAAATTATGAAATACAGATTCATAGTGCTTTATGCTTTTCTTCCACTCTGACTCTTGCTCTTGCTCTCCATGGAGAGAAAAGTATTTCACAATGCTTGAAGCTCCCGCTAAAGAAAAGAAAAGAATTTCAAAAAGGAACATACCAACAACAAAACAAGGAATTTGGACATTGAGAAGGTTGATGAAACTTCATTCTTTCCAGAAACTTACAAAAATAAAAATAAAAATGAAGGCTCAACTTTGAGTGGCACACACTCTTATATGGGATTCCTCCATTCATATGCTAATACTTACAACACTCGTGAGGGTTTAAAGTTGAAAAAAAATTACAGTTCAAGATTTTAAATTAAAAATATTCATACTAAAAGAGTTTAAAATTTAAAATTATTTTAAAAAAATCCTAAATCCAAAAATTTAAAATATGTAAAAAAAATTACAATTTTAGATATCAAGTTAAAATTTTTAGTTTTAAGGTCTTTAAAATAATTTTAAAATATAAATTTTTTCAATATAAATATCACTTAATGCCAATTCATCACTCATTACAAGTGTCCATGTTCTCCATTCATTTCTCAATGGGCTACTTGACAATCTTGGGCTATCCTAGGCCTTTTTCTTGGTTGAGAAAAAGAATTGTGACCAAAAACAATACGAGACTATTTGTGTCAACACGCACAATGTGAATATGGACAAAAGTAAAATTTTGAAGATCAAGTAATTAAAGCCCGTCTACAATTAGCACACAATTTTAACTTAGGAGTGCAAGGATGTGATATAGACTTATAAAGCGATGGAAAAGTTCTCAAGAGTTCTATGAGAGAGATGGCATAAAAGGCATTGTGCATGGATTGAGATTAGAAATTAATTAAACTCAATAATTTTTCTTGTACCAATTTTTCTCGCATAAAGAACATTATCATCTCTATGTTTGCCCATCGATCTATGCATTTTATATACAGCCTATTTGGTGGTGTGAAATGTTTAGTTGATTTTGGTCATTTTCCACAAGGAGCTTCCAACATCCTTGTGTGTGTGTGTTTTACTAACATGGTCACACAAAAAAAGTCTTTCAGTCTTTTTGTCATCAAAATAGACAAAATATAGGATAAAATCACTTTTACAAATGAAAACGATAACAAAATATATGAGTCGTGACTCTTTAATTATTTGAACAAAAATTCATAATATTTCCTTTTTGCATTTAAAATCCCCAACCTTAATTAAGATCCAATACCAAAATTCGTCTTCAATCCATTTAAATCTTACCTTTTTCTTTCAATTATGCTTCCGAATATGGTAACTTGTGTTAAATTACTTCAACAATAATGGATTGGGCAGGAATTTGGGTATTGGGTGTTAGATGGGGTTAAAGATTTCAAAATCCAATTGGGAGACTTTAAAGTGATCTTTCAATCACATGCATTCCCGAAACCTCACCCTAACTTTCAATCCAACACCACAAAAAACAATAGTAATGTGAATTTAGATATTGAATCTCATACTACTAAAGGTGAATATCGACTCAATTAGATCGGACTAGGCCAATGAAAAAAAAAATTGAAACGAACTTGTTTCAATTATGCCCCCAAATTTCATCCAAGCTCAAGTCTCAACACTGTATGGATTAGGAACAAATTTTAAATTAAGTCTCTGTTTTGGTATGGACTTTGAAGCTGGATAGGGAAAATTAAAAAATTTGAATTTAGGAGAATTTGAGAGTCATTTGAGTCTCACCTAGAATTGTTAAAAATTTGACAAGCATTAACGATGGAATAGATTTTTACTCATAAAGTTAACTAAAAGACACAACAATATAAAGTAGAAAGGTAAAGACAGACCACTACATGGTAATAATAATTAAAAAAACAATATTTAACTCTAATTCAAATGAACATATCAATTTTTTTGGGGTGAAAATAATCATGTATTAACATTGTATACAACATATTTGATATTAGTGGTACGGTCAATCCAGGTCATTTTGGCCTTTTCTATTTTTTTAAGTTATAAATATGAAAATAAAAATTACAATTGTGAGATAAAAAAAATTTCACCTACAAAATTTTAACTATACAATATAATTTAAATTTTCAACAACTATACAGTATAGTTAAATTTTAAAAAGTATAATTTTTTTACAGTTATAATTTTTATCTTTATATTTAAATTTTATAACTTAAAAATATAAAAACATTAAAAAAAGGTCAAAACGGCCTAAATTGACCACGTTGACGTCACAAAATGAGAGAGGCCTCCTTTGGATCTAGGTCTAGCTCATGTGATAATTTTAATTTTTAAAATCTTTTATTATAAATTTTACAAAATTTAGATCCTTGAATATACTCTTCCCTATTCTTTTCTCTTATCTCTCTTGCTTGATGGGAATAACAATTAAGAACAATTAATCAAATAATAATTTAAAAAAAAAGTACCCATCCTGAAAAAGTAAGAAGCCAAATAATAGGAAAAAGTTAGAATTGGCATGCATCAAAAGTTATCCTCTCCAAAAGAGAAGCAACGTCCAAAACAATCTGTTACAGCCAACCCATATAAAGAGATACGTGATTAAAATATAGACGAAAATCGATAGATCTATTCCAATTTTATTAAAATTATTCAAATTTTTTCATTTATTTTTAATATATATATATATACTTTTTTTTAACTACAAAGTTATTATACAGTTTAGTTTAATTTTAAATTTTTTTATTAAAATTTTTTCTAATAACTTAAATGCATTTTTTTTAACTAAAATAATTAAAAGAACGGTATTTCAATTAAAAAAATTTAAAGTTAAACTAAAATATAAGATAATTTTTTGATTTAGGAGAAGTTTTTATATATTTTAAAAATAAAAAAATTATGTAAGTTTCATAAGATTTAAAAGAATTCTGTATATTTGCGCTCTAAAATATATAATGACCAAAATTAAATTTGCAAATCAAATTGATCCCAAATCAAATCTGTACGGCTCCAATCCAATAAACAGTAAAACAACAAATTGATGGCTTAAATATTTTCATAATTTAATTACATTTTTCTAAATCAATTTTTAATCAAATTCAATAAAATTTATTTGAAACTAAAATATTGTTAAATTAAGAAAAATTTCCCCTCTGAGATTGATATAAAAGAGAGGACACATGGATATGCTTTTTGGTTTTTACATTATTTATTTAAAAAAAATTTTATTTGCCTTTTCAACATTCCTTCAAAGTGATATATATATATATATATATAAATATAATATATATAAATATAACAAGTATATAAAATATAAATTATAATATTATATATATATATATATATATATATATATGCATGTGCCGGGCCAACAGACGACCCCCCCCCCCCAAAAACACACAGACGCGTGTGGCAATCATTGCCGCATCTACATACGACCAACCAATTGGCAGTCGATTTAGTAGTTTGATTATCAATTGATCGGATCTACTGATTGCTAATTGATTGTCAATTAGTTGGACCAATCGACGGCAAAGTAGATGGTAAGTTTTTTTTAATAATAATTTATTAATTTTGATAATTAAAAAATATTTTATTATTTTTAAAACATAATTATTATTAATTATTTTTAGAATAAGATTTTAATATTTTTTTGTTATTCTTTTTAAAAGTAATATTATTTATTATTACTTTATATAATAAATAATAATAAAATAATAACATATAAATAAATATAATATATAATATTAATATATATATATATATATAACGTTTATATATAATATAATATAAATATATTATATATTATATATATTATATGTATCAATTGGCAGTCGATTTAGTACTCTAACTACCAATTAGTTAGACCTATTGACAGCAATGCAATTGAAATTGATTTTGACTGACATTTGGTTGAACTTTTTTTCAAAATTTATATGTATTATTATTTTTAAAATTAAATATTATTAATTTTGTTAACTTTGTAATTAATAAAAAATTATGAAAATAATTCTTTTACCTTGTAATTGGTTAAAAAATATATAATATATTTCCATTTGAAAAAATAGTATTATGGATAAAAATGTGCATATATTTTTCATTTGAAAAATAGCGCTGAAAGGCAACAGTGTTAGCAAGATCTGAATCAGTTTAGATTATATTCTTTTAGTTGTTATTTTCTTGTGAGGTCAAATAGAGAATATGGGAGTTACGATCCTGGAATATAGGAACTAACTGATACTGTTTGTTATATATGCTGTATATTTAAAGCTTCATATGAAATGAAACTATATACACGACTTTTACCTCAAAAAGTCTAACATGGTATCAGAGCACCACACACTAATCCAATCCGAACAATTTCTCGAAGCCTGGAATCTACCGAACTATAATTCACATACCCTCATAACCCTTCGAAATGATGAATGACTCAACCTCCAGTGTGCACGCGTCACCTTCAATAATTGTGAACCAAGATAATGCACCCTTCCCAGTCATGATTGTTCTAGATGAGACCAACTATATGTTATGGTCTCAATTGATGGAGATGAGGATCACGGCACGTAATAAAGGTGGCTATCTCACTGGTGTAGCGAAGAAACCTATAGCTGACAATCCATCACTAGCAACATGGCATATTGAAAATCAGAAGGTGAGAAGTTGGCTTATCGAAGCCATGAATCTGACCCTCATGGAATGGTTCATCCGGTTACCCACAGCGAAAGAGATTTGGGATGCTTTAGCTCATACTTTCTACGATGCCTCAGATGAAACCATGATTTTCGAGCTGAATCAGAAATCCTTTACAATGAGGCAAAATGGACGATAGCTTTTGGTGTACTATAATGAACTGGTAGCTATTTTTCAGGAAATAGACTATCGCACGAGGGAGCAAGCAGACACAGTTGCAGGAATTATGCATGTACATACAGCAATGACAAGACTCAAGGTTCACATCTTCCTTGCTGGACTTGACCCAGAATTTGATCAAGTTCATGGGGAGATCCTCAGAAAAGAAACAAAGCTAGATCTTGAAAGCACTTATGCCTATGTACAGAGAGTGTTCCAGTAGAGACAAGTCATGAATAGGAATCAGACAGCCACTGAAAACACTGTATTTGCAACAAAGCTGGCTTAGCCAGGATCCATAAGGCCAAAGAATCGAAAGACTGACTTCTTGACATGCTCATACTGTGGCGAGAATGGGCACTCAAAGCAGAAGTGTTACGAATTGATCGGATACCCAGATTGGTGGGACTTCTCAAAGAAGCCCAGGAGAAAAGTGGGTGCAAAAGCTATGAACACCCACATGGAAGACAAGCAAGAATCCTTTGAGAAAGAATTGGAGACAAACAAACCTGCAGCCAACATTGCACTCCAGAATAATAGTGGTAAGGATAATTTTACCTCTACTAACAATTCGTAGGTGATTGACTCAGGCACATCAGATCATATGACAAGGGATGTTAAGAGTTTGAATGATATTCAACCATATTCCAAACCATATGTTACAACGGCTAATGGTGGTGAAGCACGAATTAGAGGAAGGGGAATGTGTCATCTCACAAATGAAATTACTCTGGATACAGTTCTATTTGTTCCATCCCTTGATTATAATTTATTGTCTGTAAGCCAAATTACTAGAGCTCTATCTTGTACGGTGACTTTTTGGCCTACATTTTGTGTGTTTAAGGACATTTTGACTCGGAAGACCCTTGGCTATGGTATTAGGCATGGGAACCTGTACTATTTGGAATTGGAAACCCAGAAAGTTCCTCAGGCAGACAGTGTAAATAGTGGTAATAAAGCTGAAGCTCAAGTATGGTTATGGCATCAACGTTTAGGGCATTTATCTTTTAGTTATTTACAGAAATTGAAGCCTAGTTTATTTTCGAATTTAGATGTTTCCAATTTTCATTGTGAAACTTGTGAGTATGCTAAAAGCCACTGTGTTTCTTATTCATCGCGTTTGAATAAAAGTACTCAACCATTTCTAGTGATTCATTTAGATTTATGGGGACCTGCAAAGATATCTACATTCTCAAATGCTCATTATTTTGTTACATTCATTGATGAGTGTGCTAGGATGGTGTGAATCTCCTTACTCAAAAATAAAAATGAAATGTATCGTGCTTTCCGAGAATTTCATAAAATGGTTGAAACACAATATAAAAGAAACATCAGCGTATTGCAAACGGACAATGGAATGGAGTTTGTAAATTCTGAAATGAATAGGTTCATAAAGGAACAAGGAATTCGACATCAAACATCATGCCCGTACACGCCTCAACAAAATGGTCTCGCCAAACGTAAGAATCTACAGATATTGGAAGTAGTACGAGCTGTGTTGTTTGGCATGAATATGCCTCAAACCTATTGGGGAGAGGCGGTCAAATCAGCGGCCTATATATTGAATCAAACACCATCAAGTATCTTAGACTTTTAGACTCCACTACAAAAGTTGTAGTTGTTGTTGCATAAGTCCCATATACCAAATTTGGAGCCATGTATTTTTGGTTGTATTGCTTATGTGCATATTCCAAAAGCACTTCATGGAAAGCTAGATCCTTGTGCCAAATGATATGTCTTTACGGGGTACTCTGAACTTCAAAAAGGTTATAGCTGTTATGATCCTCAAACCCACAAACTGTACACTACTTTGGATGTCACCTTTACAGAGAAAGAATCTTATTATTCAGACCCTCAGGTTCCTCGACAGGGGGAGAAATCATCACAAGACGTTGAAGCTGAACTCCAAAAATTTGAAGAATTACAAAAGAGGCTTAGTGCAACAAGTTTTTATGATGAGACCAATACTATATCATCCTAGTATGACGAAGAAAGAGCACCTCAAGTTGCAGGCTCTCCCATGACTTTGCCTATATCATTAGCCGAGGAATCTTCCACAAATGTCCAATCTATCCAAGGCTCTATTTCTCAAGTACACTCTGAAACTGTTGATTCTATACAATCTGTAAATGTCACTGACTGTCATGTAGAGGAAGTTCACGACCCAAGTGTTATTGAACAATGGACAAAAGTCCCAAATATTACCCATATAGAAGAAGAAGTGCGAAGAACCTCTTAACAAATCACGAAGAGTATACCTCGAAAGGTGTATGAACCTGACTTGAAGGCAAAAAGCAAGTATCCCATAAGTAACTATACTACAGTAGCACATGAAACACCTGTCAACAAGGTGTATGACATCCCAATTCCATCAAATGTTCAAGAAGCCTTGGAAGACCCCAAGTGGAAGGAGGCAATGAACAAAGAACTTGCAGCATTTCAGAAAAATGGCACTTAGGAACTTGTATCCTTACCTGATGGAAAGGAGACAGTTGGGTGCCATTGGGTATTCAGACTTAAACTAAAGGTAGATGGAAGCTTGGATCATTATAAAGCTAGACTAGTGGCAAAAGAATATATACAGAAGTACAGAGTGGATTATGATGAGACATTCGCACCTATTGCAAAGATGAATTGTGAGAACCTGACGTGAATGCTTGCATGGGAAGGGAGTTGACTTTTCAAAGCAAATCATGCAGCTGCCACGTTGGAATGTTGCTCTTCCAGAAATTACATATGTACCCCTCCTCTCCTTCTTCCTTCAGTTGGTTTTTCGATCTTCTCCCATCCAGATTTCTGCAATGTATATCCTCCAGCGCAGCATCACAGAACCGCCAGAATTTCACACCTTCATCCTCTGTTTTCTGGATGCTACCTTCTCTGCTCTTGCGAGCTGCTAGACGTTGGTTTCTTGTCTCTACACGCTGTGAAAATTCTCCTGGTGAGTGCTCCATTTCAGTCGCATACTCCTCCCTGCTGAACGAAGTTGGTATGGATTCATTTTGTCGCTTATCTCCTCCTCAGTTTAGCGTTTCTGGTTGCCCTGTTTCAGCGTTGATTCTTGTTCGAGTTCCAGCTGCAGCTTCTCCTTGAATGAGTTCCATTTTGCTGCTGGTTTTTGGGTGAGAGCATGCCAGAAAAAATTCTATTTCTTCTCCTCTGTTCAGCTCTTTTTCTGCCCCTGTGTAGTGCTAATTTTTTTGGTTCTGGGTTGAATTTCAGCTGCAGAAATCCTCTCCCTGGGTTGCTAGATTTCAGCACTGGTTTTGGTAAAAATCACGCCAGAAACTCCTCTTCCCAAGCTAGCCATTCTGCTGTACGTATGTCTTCTGCTGGATTTATTCTTCAACGTCTTTTTTTCCCTGGTTCAGCGTGAATTCTGGTTCGAATTTCAGTGGCTGATGTTTGCTCCTTGAAGTGTTAAGTCGTTGCTGCTGATTGGTTGTGAAACTAAGCCAGAAAAATTAAATCCTCAGGTCTGAACTTTCTGCTGGATAAATTGTTGTTGCTTCTGCTAGTTCGAAATTTTTGCAGCTCACTTCCTCTTCATTTTAAGGCAGAGTCACGTGGCTGGATGAGGAGGCAAGAGAGTGACACTGTACTGTTTTTGTTAGCTTGGAAATTTCTGATGTAAGTGTTATATTTCTGGTTAGCTTGTTATGCATTTTCCTCCCCTGTTTATTAAGGCTGGAATACGTTTTGTGTGGTGGCAGTTTGGAGAGGTTCTGCGCAGGAGAACAACGGTGCAGAAAGTGCTTGCAGTTGGATTGAATTTGATTTTCTTCATACTCAATTGTATACCCACTTTTTCCATACATTAAATTCCTTCAATTCCTGCATATACCTTTCTTAAATTAAGACACAATTTTGTTGTACGCCTTTTTACTTGCTAAATTCTGTTATGCAGAATAACTTCCCGATTAAAAATGGTATATTTTCTTTTTAGTTTTTGAATTGGGGTTAACTCCTAAGTTGTAACTCCTACGTTGAACCAAGAAAAAGAAAGCATAAAAATGGGAATATGGAATATACTGTACTAGTTGAAATAAGTCCAAGTCCTTTATGAAATTAATTGGAGTAATTCATTTTCTAAACTCTGGTAAATGGGTCTTGTAGGAAATTCCGGAGACTAAGTTATAGCCAAGGAACGGGTCAGGAAATCCCTATAAAATTCTTGGAAGGTGAGTAAGTAATGCGGACCAAAGACTCAGGAAATTCTTATTTCTATTCCTAAGTTTCCTTGCAGTGTTTAAAATTTTGATTATCTATTTATAGAGATACACACATTTCAATATTTAATCATATACATAGTTACCAAATATTTGAGTTCAACCGGGAATTATGCAAATTGGAAATCCTACTGTGAAACTGATCTGAACGATACTTTGTCTGAATGTTATTTGAAAATTTTATGGAGTTATCTGCTCAGAACCCTGTAGCTAACAACAGTAGATGTTAGCCCTGGTGCACCATGATCTGTACCTCAGCTAGCAGGGGCAGTGCTAGCCCCGTGTGTAGGCCACCACACGCGGACTTATGTTATCTTCGCAAGTTAAATGCTTTGCGTCTGTAGTTATTCTCCCCGCGAGCTGTGTGCTCTGCATCTGTTTCCTATTAGTTCTGTTTAGATGCTTTCGGTGCATTCTGATCTATATCTGTATATATATATATATGTAAACCTATTTGACCTATGTTTATTTTAAAAAGGGTTGGTGTTGCTTATTCACTGAGTATTCGACTCATATTTTTATATATATATTTTTCAGAGAGCAGTAGGGACTCTAGTCTGCCCCCAGCCGCCTTCTAGTGGCCGACCACTTGAGACGTCCTTTGACGAGCCTGCGGAGCTCCTGTGGGTGTATTTTGATTGTATATGTATTTTGTTTGAAATTTTGTAAAACCTTGTAAATTTAGCTCCACTGAATCATAGTTAGGGTATCCCTACACCCCAAATGTTTTCTTTTGGTCTGATTGTACCCCTGTTGGGTTATATTGTACTGGCTGAGCGTTTGTAGAAATATCGGGAGGTCTACATTATAGAGGAGACTCTGCCGAAATTTCTACAAATGTCCTCTAAAGAAAAACTTATATGTTTTATATGATTCAAATTAATGCCATAAGCATTTTCTCTATGTTTCCGCTTCTGCGTCAGAGTACTCAAATGATGGGGTGTGACATGAATACAATTTGAGTGTTGCTATGACTAGCAGTAAACAGAAGCTGGGCATTGATGCAATTGGACGTTAAAAATTCCTTCTTAAATGGAGACTTGGAGGAGGAGGTATACATGGATCTTCCCCCTGGAGTTTAATATGAAGGAACTTGCAAAAACCAAGTATGCAAGCTCCATAAATCATTGTACAGGCTGAAGCAGTCACCGGGCGCATGGTTCGGGAAGTTGACTAAGACGATGAAGGATTTTGGATATATGCAAAGCAATGCAGACCACTCACTCTTCATAAGGCGAAAACAGGGTACGGTAACTATTCTCTTAGTGTACGTTGATGACGTGAACATAATCGGAAATAATACACAGGAGATTGATAGATTGAAGAAGTATCTCACCATGAAGTTTGAAATGAAAGACCTCGGGGAACTAAAATATTTTCTTGGTATTGAGGTTATTTGAACAAAGCATGGCCTGGTACTGTCACAACGAAAATATATACTAGATCTTCTTGCTGAGACAGGCATGTTGGATTGTAAACCGGTGGATACTCCCATTGAGTTGAATCATAAGCTTGGGATCTACCCAAATCAAATTCTAATGGATAGAAGACGATATCAAAGGTTGATAGGAAGACTGATTTATCTTACACATACTAGGCCAGATTTGGCTTATGTAGTAGGTGTCCTAAGCCAATTTATGCATGCTCTGAGTATAGAACACTTATAGGCAGTAACACGGGTACTACAATATTTGAAAGGAACTCCAGACAGAGGAATATTATTTGCGAAGAATGGCAACTTATGTATAGAAGGGTATATTGACTTTGACTGGGCTGATGATCAAACTACAAGAAGATCCACATCTGGGTATCTCATGTTTATGGGAGGGAACCTTGTAACTTGGAGGAGCAAGAGATAAAAGGTAGTAGCCAGGTCAAGTGCAGAAGCAGAGTTCAGGGGCATGGCACACGGTGTTTGTGAGCTTCTATGGTTAAAGAGAATTTTTAAGGACATTGGGATTGCCTATACTCGGCCATTGAATTTACATTGTGACAATAAGGCAGCAATTGAAATTATACAAAACCCGATACAACACGATAGAACAAAGCACGTAGAAGTAGACAGGCATTTCATTAGAGAGAAGTTGGATGATGGTGTTATACGGTTCCCATATATAAAGTTAAAGCGTAAGCTCGCGGATGTCTTAACCAAGTTTGTACCAGTGACGGAGTTCCAGAACATAGTTGGCAAGTTGGGCATGGTGGATGTTCATGCACCAACTTGAGGGGGAGTGTTAGCAAGATCTGAATCAGTTTAGATTATATTCTTTTAGTTGTTATTTTCTTGTGAGGTCAAATAGAGAATATGGGAGTTACGATCCTAAAATATAGGAACTAACTGATATTGTTTGTTATATATGCTGTATATTTAAAGCTTCATATGAAATGAAACTATATATATACACGACTTTTACCTCAGAAAGTTTGACAAGTAGCATAAAAAAGAAAGTATTAAGTATCCCTTCTTTTTGTATAGATTTCCATTTCTTATTATTGACATGTACCAAACAAATTTTGATAATGGAATTCGTTTACTCTTTCACTTTTCATTACTATACCAAACAAGGCCTTACATGCAAAAACAATTGCAAATGATTTTTTTTTTCAGTCAATTTAAAAAGATATAAGATGGCAACTATCATACAAAATTAAGGAATATAGAATCATAGTGCTTTAAACTTTTCTTCACCTCTCACTCTTGCTCTTGCTCTCCCTGCAGAGAAAAGTATTTCATGATGCTTGAAACTCTCCATAAAGGGAAAGAAAATAAAAAAAGAATTTCAAAAGGGAACATACCTGCAAGAAGCAAAGAATTTGGACATTGAGAAGGTTGATGAAACTTCTTTCTTTCCAATGACTTTTTGAAAAATAAAAAAGAAGGCTCATCTTTGAGTGGCACACACTCTGATGAGATTCCTTCCATAATAAGCTAAGCAAAAAGATAACTCATGAGCGCCCAAAGTTCTTATGCATTTACCAATTGCCTTTGAAATTCTTCTACGCATTATTTCCACATGTGTTCTCTGTCGAAATATTATCAGATCTAGAGAAACGTTCATTCTTTAGTATGTATACACAGTTACGGACTTGAAAATTGCAAGTATTGCTTCGAGCTTTAGAATCATCAAGAAGTTGCTTGAAAATTTCTGGAGAAGAGGTACGTAATCACTCTTGTTCTGAGTCCAAATTATATCTCTTCTTGCATTTTTTTTTGAAAAGCTATAGGTAGATATAATTAATTTTAAAACAATTTAATTTTTAAAAATATTATCCTACAAATTGATGTTGCTGGCAACATTCAGCTTTATTTTGGGTGAGAATTTTCCCGCCCAAGTCCTTTTTAGCTTCTTCAATCCTCACAAGGTATGTATATTTTGTTGCTTCCTTTTTCTTATGATGATTTGTGATTGAAGGAGTGCTAGCATGCTTCACAAGGTATGTATATTTTGTTGTTATATGTGAACGATTTGTGATTGAAGGGGTGCTAGCATGCTTCAATATCCACAGTCATTTAAATTGAACCTACTTTATAAAAGACTAGCAGGCCAACTCGTTCTCTGCTGTTTTTTTTTAAACATATATATATATATATATTGAAATTAACTTGCTCTCTATGGGAAGAAAAGTTAGTCCAAGGTGGAACTCTCATTATGTCAATCATGCAAATACCCATAAAAGAAAAAGAATATTATAATCAAAAGAGAACGAATTGTTAAGAAGAAAAGAACTAAGACATGGAGGAAGACTTTGAGTGGCACACCCTCCCATTATTTGCTAGGCAAAAATGTAACTCTTTTACCAATTTGTTATTTTTTTTTGGGGCCTACTTACTTTGAATTCTTCTACACCCGTTTTTGTAACAGTTTTCTGCTGCAATACTATTAGATTCATTCTATCTGCAATCTGCATAAATCAAGCATTCCTTCGTGCTTTACAATAATCAAGAAATTGCATGGAAATTTCGGGAGAAGAGGTAAACTTAATTGCTCTCGTTATTGAGTCCATACTCTATCACTTGTTTAAAAATTTCCAGAAGAAAAAAAAAAAGAGAGGAAGCCGTAGGTAAATTAAAATAATTTTAAACAATTTTCTAGCTCAATCTTGTCCATTTTTTTTTAATTATCCTCCCATTTTCTTTTATTGCTAGTCCATTTGGCTATTTTAAGGTTCATGGTCTCTCTCTCTCCCTCTCTCTAATCTTTGCTCTTAATTTTTAATCATTATTTAGCTCCCATTAATGATTTTTATTGATTCGTTTTTCAGTTTGTTCTGTCCTACTGATTACTTTTCCATCATCGTTTGGGTCCACTAGTCATTGTCAGAACTCTTTCTTGACTTCTTCAATCTTCACAAGGTATGTATATCTTTTTTACGATGATTTGCTATATATATGTAGATAATTTTTTGGTGATAACAATGTTAGCATGTGAGCGTTGCTATTCATAATAAGTTTGATCAACCTGTCGGGGTTTTCATGATTTACTTATGCAGTGTTTAATTATATTTTAAAATATTATTTGTCTTTCTAAACCTTTCAGAGTTGTGTTAAAAAATTTATTATTGTCGAAAATGGTGTCAGCCAGAAAGATATTGTCAAAAGAAAATTATTCTTTTATTTTTTATCTTTTTAAAAACTGAGAATCAAGAAGTAACATAATTGTAAAAATCATACTTATACTTCATGTCTTACCCATGATTTTAAATTGCGGTCCGCATCATATGATGCGGCCGCAATATTGTTGTTGTAGTACCGGTTACATCCGTATCAATCGATTACAACACCGCAATCCTTCTTATATTATTTACAGCGTCAACAACCATAATTACAACGAAACCACAATCACAACTGCAATTTAAAATTATAGTCTTACTAGCCCTTGCTACAAGTCTCCATCCTCGGACTAACGGTTTTGTATCTCGCTCGAGCTGCTTCACTCCTCCTGTGCTTTATCCTAGGAAATGGATATGAACTGGACTGAAGGAATAATATCTCTTAATTCACCTACGGACTGAGAAGGGACCAATGGAAAAGAAAGAAGCAAGGGAATCTCACAGTGCTCGTGTTAAGGTTAGGGTACAGGTTTTTCTCCTTCGTGCCTATAGGAGAAAATAAACTTATTTTCATGTAGAGAAAAGTATTTCACATGGATTTTTTCAACTAAGAACCTCTGCCTAGATTAAGTTTAAGCGAAGAATGACGAAAGGATCTTGACTAATCAAATTCTCCTTGGATGGTTGAAATTTTTTAAAAAAATTATTTTTTCTTTTTTCTTTTTGTTTTGAAAAATGCAAAAAATAGAATAAAAATAGTTTTTCAACTATTAACTTAAAAAAAAGTAATAATTAATATTAAAAAACAAAAAAAATATTTTAACCTGGATCATCCAATGAGGATTTGGATGATTCAGAACATTCTCTACCCAAATTTAATTTGAGCAAAGAATTTAAGTTATGAATCTCTCGATAAGTCAAATGATGCGCAAACCAATAAAATGGCAAAAAAATGAATATCAAAGGGAACATAATGTCAATAATTAAGGTTAATAAAAGTTGTTTCCAAAAGTTTATAGAAATCCCCTTCCATTATATGGCAAGCAAAGTTCTTTTGCTTTAAACTTTCTTTTGAGTCGTTCTATAATCTACACCACCATTTCCATAACAATTTTTTCTTGAAACACTATTAGATTCGAAGAAAAGTTTGTTCTACAATCTGCATACAAATAACCAACTTGATTTTGCAAGCTTTCCTTCCTGTTTTATAGTCGCGGATAAGTTGCTTAGAATTTTTAGGAAAGAGGTAAACTTAATGGATCAGACTTAGGTAAAACTCTTGTAGGCTTTTATTATTAGGTTCTAATAAACATGATATGTGGATGAAATTTTTAACAGGAACCCATCATATAAAATGCATTTGCTTATTATATTTTTATTGGACAATCTTGTAACAAATAATTAATAATTGTACTTAAATTTTCTCCAAACTTAATTCCTTTTGTTCTTATTTTATGCTCTATCCTGACCTCAATTTTTAACAAAGCTACGTGTAGATAAAATTAATTTAAACAAATTTTATTTTTTAAAATATTATCCTACAAATGTTGTGGTCAATATTAACTTTATTTTAGACAGAAGTTTTCCTGCCAAAATTTGTCTATTTTTACCCATCCTACATTTTTTTAAACTTGACTTGTCCATTTTGATTCAGTATGTCTCCCACCATCCTCTTTTTATCTTTATTTTAAAATTTTTAATTATTCTTTGGTTCACTAACTTTCTTTTAATTTCTTTCCAGTCTGTTCAGTCTTAATGATTACTTTTCAATCATCCCGTTTCCTTTGGCCCTATTCATCATTGTCAGAGGTTTCTTTTAGCTTTTTCAATCTCCACAGGGTATGTTTATTTTGTTATATTATTTGTTTTATATTATTTGCATAATTTTTCGTTTGATTAATCTGTTGTTGCTTTCATTTTTCATTTTCACTTATGCTAGTGTTTAAATATAAAATATTATTTGTTTGTTTAGACATTTTTAGGAGTATATAGTGTAAAAACATTATTATCCTCAATGGAGTAAAAACTTTAATGTGAAAAGAAGGTTAATAAAGCTTAAAAAAAACACTACGCATAAAGAAGCAACGTAATTATGAAAATTTAAATCAATTTGTAGAAGACTAGTGAACCAAATTAATAAAAAGGGTTGAAATCTCCATGGAGAGAAAAGTATTTCAAGATTGAAATCTCATTAATGTCAATGATGCAAGAGCCCATAAAGGGGAGAAACA
Organism: Erythrophleum ivorense; assembly: GCA_026724425.1. NCBI lineage: Eukaryota > Viridiplantae > Streptophyta > Magnoliopsida > Fabales > Fabaceae > Erythrophleum > Erythrophleum ivorense. Next base: position 39,071 of record JAIUCV010001874.1, on the reverse strand, counting down.
AAAACGTAGGTAAAAACAGCATGTATCGTCAGGAAGCAAAGAACTAGGACATTGAGGAAGTTGATGAAAGTTCTTTCTTCCCCAAAGGTTATAGTAAAATAGGATGAACTCAATGATAAGGATTCTAGTTAACACTTACCACCAGTAAGTTATATCAGATCTCCCTCATCTACTTATGATCATTTTTTGTCATCTTCTTGTACTTTAAAATTTTATTCTTTAATTATCTTCTGAAACAAACCACAATGTATAGTCTAAACATAACATCGCAATTACAGTATGACCAAACCTATTAGCAACATCGCTAACTCAGCCTGACACCAAACAATATCCCTCTCCCTAATCAATCTAATCTCAATCAATGCCCAAGTACAACTCCCTCGCAAACTAAGTAAAACAAACAACCCAATATGAAAAGCACATATTTCAACCCTCCTACAAGGATACAATTTCACGCGATTCGTCAATGGCAAAAAAACATGCCCACCCAAAACCATCACTCAAAATAACCAAACCTTTCAAACTCTAAATTTTCTCTTTGTTGCCAACAAGACCAACTCATTAATTCTTCATGCTACATTAGTTCCATCAATGTAACACCCATGGTCTCTGACCTTAAGACATCCCAAATTGTATGGAGTATATTCAAAACATGTTTGTTAATAAATCCCCATCTCTTGTTCTCTCGTTCAAAGAGATAATATTTTGTTGCATCCTTTTTCTTATGATGATTTGTGATTGAAGGAGTGCTAGCATGCTTCACCAAGTATGTATATTTTGTTGTTATATGTGAACGATTTGTGATTGGAGGGGTGCTAGCATGCTTCACTATCCATAGTCATTTAAATTGAACCTACTTCATAAAAGACTAGCAAGCCAACTCGTTCTCTAGCTAATTTTTTTAAATATATATATATATATATATATATTGAAATTAACTTGCTCTCTATGGGAAGAAAAGTATTCCAAGGTGGAACTTTCTCATTATTATGTCAATCATGCAAATACCCATAAAAGAAAAATACATATTATAATAAAAAAAGAACGAATTGTTAAGAAGAAAAGAACTAGGACATGGAGGAAGTCTTTGAGTGGTACACCGTCCCATTATTTGCTAGGCAAAAATATAACTCTTGTTCCATTTTTTCTTTGGGGACCGACCTACTTTGAATTCTTCTACACCCGTTTTTGTAACAGTTTTCTGCTGCAATACTATTAGATTCACTCTATCTGCAATCTGCATACAAAGTAATGAACCTGGAAATATCAAGCATTCCTTCGTGCTTTACAATAATCAAGAAGTTGCATGGAAATTTCGGGAGAAGTGGTAAATGTAATTGCTCTCGTTATTGAGTCCAAACTGTATCATTTGTCCAAAAATTTCCAGAAGGAAAAAACAGAGGAAGTCGTGGGTAGATTAAAATAATTTTAAACAAATTATTTTTTTAAAAAATTATCCTGCAAATGTGGCAATCCATGGTTAGCTTTATTTTGGACAAGAATTTTCCAGCTCAATCTTTTTTTAAAATTTTTTAAATTATCCTTCCATTTTCTTTTATTGCTGGTCAATTTGGCTACTTTAAGGTTCATGCTCTCTCTCTCTCTCTCTCTCTAATCTTTGCTATTAATTTTTAATCATTATGTAGCTCCCGTTAATAATTTTTATTGTTTCTTTTTTCAGTTTGTTCTGTCCAACTGATTACTTTTCCATCATCGTTTGGGTCCACTGGTCATTATTAGAACTCTTTCTTCACTTCTTCAATCTTCACAAGGTATATATATCTTTTTCACGATGATTTATTATATATATGTAAATGATTTTTGGTGATAACATTGCTAGCACGTGAGCTTTGCTATTCATAATAAGTTGGATCAACCTGTTGGAGGTTTTCATGATTTACTTATGTTAGTGTTTAATTATATTTTAAAATATTATTTCTTAGTCCAAACCTTTTTGAGAGTTGCGTTAAAAAAATTTATTATTATCGAAAATGGAGTCAGTCAAAAAGATAATGTCCAAAGAAAATTGTTATTTTGTTTTATTTTTAAAAACTAAGAATCAAGAAGCAACATTATTGTGAAAATCGCACCTACACTTCATGATAGACTAGCAAACCAATTTATCCTCCACTAACTAAAAGTTTTTAAAATTAATTCCATTTTCATGTAGAGAAAAGTATTTTATGATGGATTTTTTTCAACTGAGATTCCCTTCCTAAATTAAGTTTGGATAGAGAATGACTAAAAGATTTAGATTGCTCAAATTTACTTTGGTTCAATTTTTTTTTTTAAAAAAATTGTTTTTATTTTTGTTTTGAAAACTGCAAAAGTAGAATAAAAAAAAATCTTTTGAATTTTAATTTTTTAAAAAAGTAATGATTGATATCAAAAAAGCCAAAAAAAATTATTTTTACCAAAATTGTCTAATAAGATTTTAGGCAATTCAGATCCTTTGGACATTCTCTATTCAGACTTAATTTGAGTAAAGAATCTAAGTTATGAATCTCTCGATAAGTTAAATGATGCACAAAACCATAAAGTGAAAAAAATAAATATCAAAAGGGAACATAATGTCAATAATTGAGGTTGATAAAAATTGTTTCTAAAAGCTTATAGAAATCCTTCCCATTATATGGCAAGCACAGTTCTTTTGTTTTAAACTGTCTTTTGAGTTTTTCTACAGTCTACACCACCATTTCTATAACATTTTTTCGTTGAAACACTATGAGATTGAAAGAAAAGTTTGTTCTTCAATTTGCATACAAGTAGCCAACTTGATTTCCTTCTCTATAATCGCTGATAAGTTGCTTGAAATTTTTACGAAAGAGGTTAACTTAATGGAACAGACTTAGGTAAAGCTCTAAAGGCTTTTATTATTAAGTTCTAATAAACATGATATGTGGATGAAATTTTTAAAAGGATCCTATCATATGAAATGCATTTACTTATTATATTTTTATTGGACAATCTAACAACAAATAATTAATAACTACTTAAATTTTCTCCAAACTAATTCCTTTTGTTCTTATTTCATGCTCTATCATCCCCTCAATTCTTAACAAAGCTACATGTAGATAAAATTAATTTAAACAAATTTTATTTTTTGAATATTATCCTGCAAATATTACAGTCAATATCAACTTTATTTTAGGTATAAGTTTTCCTGCCAAAATTTGTCAATTTTTCCCTATCTTACATGTTTTTTTTAAACTTGACTTGTCAATTTCAATTCAGTATGTCTCCCGTCATCCTTTTTTATCTTTATTTTTAATTTTTTTATTATTCTTTGGTTCATACTAATAATTTTTTTCTGATTTTTTTTTCCAGTCTATTTGGGCTTACTGATTACTTTTCGATCATCCCGTTTCCTTCGGCCCTATTCATCATTGTCAGAAGTCTCTTTTAGCTTTTTCAATCTTCCCAAGGTATATTTATTTTTTAATTCTTTTTTATATTATTTGCGTAATTTTTTTTTGATTAATCTGTTGGCGCTTTTATTTTTCATTTTCAGTTACGCTAGTGTTTAAATTATAAAATATTATTTGTTTATTTAGACATTTTTAGGGGTATGAATTGTAAAAATATTATTAAACTCAATGGAGTAAAAACATTAACGTGACAAAAAAGTTAAAACTGCTTAAAAAAGACACCAAGGATCAGGAAGTAACAAAGTCAGGAAAATTGAACTTACTTCGTAAAAGACTAGCGAACCAAACTAATAAAAAAGGGTTGAAATTAACGTGCTCTCCATGGAGAGAAAAGTATTTCAAGATTTAAATCTCATTAATGTCAATGATGCAAGAGCTCATAAAGGGGAGAGAAAAAAACGTATATAAAAACGGAACGTACCGTCTGGAAGCAAAGAACTAGGACATTGAGGAAGTTGATGAAAGTTCTTTCTTCCCACAAGCTTATAGTAAAATAGGATGAACTCAGTGATAAGGATTCTAGTTAACACTTATCAGTAAGTTATATAAGATCTCCCTCATCTTGTTATGATCATTTTTTGTCATCTTCTTGTACTTTAAATTTTATTAATTATCTTCTGAAACAAACCACAATATATAGTTTAAACGTAGGATTGCTACTATAGTGTGATCGAATCTGTTAGCAACATCACTAACTCACTCAGCTTGACACCAAACAATGTTCCTCTCCTTAATCAATTTAATCTTAATCAATAACCAAGCACAACTCCCTTGCAAACTAAGCAAAGCAAACAACCCATTATGAAAAACACAAATTTCAACCCTTTTACAAGGAAACAATTTCATGGGATTCGTCGATGGTAAAAAACTGTGGCCACCCAAAACCATCACTCAAAATAACCAAACCTTTCAAACCTTAAAATTTCTCATTTGTGCCAACATGATTAACTCATTAATTATTCATGCTATATTAATTCCATCATCATCCTTCAATGCAATACCCATCTCTGACCTTGAAATATCCCAAACTGTAGAGTATATTAAAAAACATGTTTGTTAACAGTTCCTCATCTCGTGTTCTTTCTTTCAAGAAGATATTATTCATTAAAAGAGACAATCGCCCAATTGATGAATATCTACAACAAATGAAAGCTATCTCTAATGAATTAGCCATGATTAGATCATCAGCTCAAGACATTGCCATTTCCTTTAAAGAATGATATATGACAAACTCATAGACCATGAACTATATCTCAAACAATCCGAAACTGATGTGGACATAATACTTGCCGCAGCCAACTTTTGCTAAACATTCAGGAGGCAAAACCCACTCATCGAAACATGGCAACCAACCTTCCCCAAAGGTAAAAATCCCTCTCCAACTTCTATACTCCTAAACACATTACTCCAACCTTAAGCCTTTTGTTGGTATGGGAGGATGAAGAACAAAGTAAAAAGCAGAATACAGATATTTTGGAAAAGCTGAGCTTTTGTGTTTTCAAAGTACCCAAGTCTACTACTGTTTCCTTTTTCTTTTTCTATTCTTTCCATTCAATCTTTGCGAATACAAAAACCACAAGTTTTTTGAAAAGCTAAACACAAAAGGACAAACTAATCTTAACCACACAAGAAACAAAAGAGGATACTAGATGTAGGACATATGGCAGACGCATATCCAAGCAATATTAGAATACAATTATAAAATAATAAAAAATGATCAAAATAACCCCTTGAACAACACATGAACTTTAACACTCCCCTTTAATGTGTTGTTCTTCAACTCCTAATAACTCCCTGAGTCTTTGAAATTTCTCCTTAAGTAATGACTTGATGGAAATATTGGTAACTTGATCTTCAAATTTGCAATACTTGAGCACAATCTCTTATTCTTCAATATTTTCTTGAATAAAATGATACTTTAGTGCAATATGCCTTGTTCGGTTATTATAAATTGGATTTTTCGTCAGTGTTGATTTATTATCACAAAACACTGTTGTTGCATTGTCATATTTTTCTCCAATGTCTTTCAAAATTCTTCTCAGCCATATAGTTTGAGAAGTTGCTATTGCAACTGATACATATTTAACTTTAGCAAATGACTATGCCATTGACTCTTGCTTCTTTTGATTGCCATGAATACTTTAGAACTAAGTGAAAAAATAAAAACATAATCTTTAGAATCAACTCAATCACTCTTACAAAAGCCTATCAACTTTACTTCATCTCTTCAATACTTGATCCCATATGCCAAGGTTCCTTTTAAGTATCGAAGAATTCCTTTGGCTGCTCCAAGATGAAAATGACTACGATTTTGCATAAACCTAGACAATAAATTTAAAGCAAACATAATATCTAACCTCGTAGCTATAAGCTACAGCAAACTACATACAATATTTTTATAAAAAGATTTATCAACTTCTCTTCCACCATCTTCTTTCAACAACTTCTCATTTACAACAATTGGTGTTGCCATTGATTTACAATCAACCATATTAAATTTTTTCAACATCATTTCAGCATAGTGTTGTTGAGAAACAAACACTCCATCTTCTTGTTGATAAATTTCCAAGCCAAGAAAATGACGTAACAATCCCACATCACTCATTTTATATCTTTTCATCATATCTTTTTTGAATTCAACAACCATCTTCTTATTGTTTCTAGTAAAAATTAAATCATCAACATAAATTGTAATAATAAGGATGTACATACCTTATATCTTCACATAGAGAGTAGGTTCACTCTTGCTCTTGACAAATCCATTGCTAACAAAATAGTCATCAATTTGGCCATACCATTCGCGTGGAGCTTGCTTCAATCCATATAACTCTTTATTTAGCTTGTACACTTTATCTTCTTCTTTTTTTTTTCCTTTTTATGACACAAGTATCAGGTTATTGAACATGAATCTCTTCTTCTAATTCTCTATTCAAGAAAGCTGATAATGTAATAAGGGTCTAGATTGTATCATTGCGTGATACTAGTGCAAAAATTTCATGATAATCAACTCTGAGTTGATGAGAATACTCTTGTGCAATCAGTATTACTTTGTATTTTAGCACTGATCCATTTGGATTATAATTAGTCTTGTAAGTCCACTTAACTCCCACAACTTCTTAGTCTTTGGGCTTGTTCACCAACTCCCATGTTTTGTTTTTTTAATCATTTGAAGTTCTTCTTTCATTGCTCTCTTCCAATCATCTTCTTTAATGGCATCTTCAAAAGCTTCTAGTCCAACCATACAATAGTGACATGATTCATAAATTTCAACAATGCTCTTTATTTTTCTTAGAGTGCTACTTGGACTTGATGAACTAAAACTTAAACTACTACTTGATAGTGATGATGGTTTAGCTCTTTGTGGTGATTGTATGAGTTCTTCATCTTTTTTGTCTTCAATTTTAGTTTCTTCTTCAAAGATAACACCTTGCTTTTGAACTTTGTTTTGCTTTTAATTCCAATTTGCTTATTCATCAATAACACATCTATGCTAATAATGATTATATTTCTTCTTAAGTTGTATAATCTATAACCTTTTAACTTTAAATCATACCCAACCAAAATACACTTCTCACTTGTTTTTCAAGCTTATTCTTATTCTCTTTTGGAATTTGAACATAATAGATGCTGCTAAAAATTTTCACGTGCCTAACCGAAGGCTTTCTTCCACTCCAAGCTTCCAACGAGGCCTAATTCTACAATACTTTAGTTAGGCATCTATTTATTAAGTATATAACTATATAAATAGCTTAAGTGTAAAAAGAGTTTGGTAATCCCTTCTCCTTGAGCATCGTTCTTCCCATTTGCAGCTCTGTAAAGGGAGAATTAAATTTTTGAAGTTGTATGACAGTACCAGTAACGCAACTCGACCTCTAATATTGTTCCATCAATGTTCGTGCGTTAAAGGCCACTGCATTGATCTGGAATTATTTTTTGCCATTAGTTCACATTTAGAAATTTTTAGAATGGTATGACTTACTTGATTTTGAATTTTATGAAATTACTTATGATTTTTCAAAGCTTATATTAGAAACCTGTGACAACAGACCCGATAGCTGGACCTTTGGTAGTATTCTGTTGTTTTTCATGGTCTAGTTGATGTTTTTGTGATCTGGAATGATTTTTAATCTCTAGTTGACATTTAGGATTTTCCAAAAGTTATCATGTACTTGATTTTGCTTTTTCTAAAATTAATTATGATTTTTTAAAATTCTTGCCAGAAAACTGTCATGGCAAACCTGAGAGCAATTTCAAGTTTTTGTGTTCCATGATTCTCAATCCAAGTTGTAAGCCTCCAATTGTGTTATTTCTTATATGTATGAGTATGTCATTGATGAAAATGAGTTGAGACAAATTTAAATGACTCACATGGGCGAAATTAAAACAAGTTCAGTGTCTATACGCCTTAGTTTTCTTGCCAAAGTGTGCAAATTCCACTTAAATGAGTATGAAATGCTTTGGATGTTATGTATGGAGTGTATGAACTTAAGGTATTACATCTTTCCTTTATTTTTTTTAATCTTGCATGTTGAGGCTTCTTATTTTTATTCTTATAATCTTTTTTTTTCTTAATTAAATTGGATTTTATGAATCTACTGGTGACCATAATATGTTTTGTTATCAGAGAAAAATGGAAGTTTCTAATCATAATATTGGAATATACATTACTTACATATATGGCTTTGTCTCACTAAGAAAGCAAACAGTATGACGTGCACCAATATAAAATATCCAAACCATCGACTTTTATCAAATGTTAAAATATTCAAATCGTTGACTTGTATCAACATAATAAATCAATCTTTTAAATATAAGGGTTAAGAACAATGATTTTCCTTAAAAATCATTGTTTAGTGTCCTAAAGAATATTAACCCCTCATTCCATTTATACAGGTAGACTTTTACCTATAAGTAATTTGTTTAATTAAGGCTATTGGTTATATATAGAGAGACACACAACTATATCTAAAAGTAATGGCCTTTTTTAAATCTTTAAATTGAGTTTCATATAACCAAAATAAATAAATAACTGTTCATTTTTATCAACGAAATTAAGGAAACTACACATTAGTCCTTTAAATTATAGCTTTATTATAAATTTAATACACAACAATTTATTCCTAAACTATAAAAAAATTATAAATCAATTCAAAAATAGAGCATATAGTTTGTACTCTCTCTCTCTCTCTCTCTCATCCTATTCAAGGGAAATGAATGCATACAAACAAAAAGGAAACGAATATCAAATGAGTTTTTGGCCCCAAAAACACAAAATTTCAAATGAGTTTTATGGTAATAACACTAGCCACAAAAGAAAACGTATGTAGTGCACTTAGGATTCCTCCTTCTTCTTTTTTTCCCCCTTTTTCAAAGGAAATAAATGCATACAAACAAAAGAAAAAGTAACATTTAGATCAATAAATTTTGTCGTAATTCACAATTTAAATAAAAAATATTTAATTTTAAAATGTTTCTATAAAAATTTTTAAAATTTTAAATTATTTTAGTAGATTCAATAACAAAAATTTTAATTTAAGGTTTTAAATTATTATTTTTTTGTACCATTTAGATTTTTGGTCTTTGAATTCTTATAAATAATTTTTAATTTAAAATTCTTTTATGTAAATATTTTAAATTTAGATATTTATCTACAATTATTTAAAAAGAAAAAAAGAAGTGGGAGAGTATGGACAATAGTTAGCTGGAACGCACATTACAGTCCAAAATTTATGTGGAAACTTTGAAATTAAATTGGCTCCCCCACTTCTTTTTTTTGTTTTCTAAATTATTTTCAGCTCAAGCATAATCATTGCTCGTAGATATGAAATTTATGGTATTATAAAAAGAGAGAAGAAGAAAAAAATAATTCTAAAGCTTTTTGGTCAGAGTGATCCCCCCTTTGTGTATCTCTCTCTCTTTCCCTCTCATCTCCGGACTCCAACGGTGAATTAAATGTAGTTCACAGACCAAGGGAGCGAATCTATGATATTCAATTATTGAATCTATGATATTCAATTATTGATTTACTTACCCACGTGGTTATCGCGTGTGTTAAATAAATATATATATATATAATAATAATTTACTAACCCACGTGGTTATCGTGTGTTAAATAAATAAATAAATATATTTTGTATGTGTTAAAAAAATGTATATATGTATGTAATTTATTAATTTTATATATAATAATTTAATAATAATTAAAAATAATAAAAAGAGTATAATAAAAAATAATCATATAAAAAATAAAGCATTAAATAAAAATTAAAAAGAAAAAAGATCCCAGGCTTTTTGTTTTAAAATATTATTAAACATATTTGAATTGTGTTAAACCCAAAACAAAACAAAAAAAACTAAGAGGACAGCTGTGATGTGTGTTACATCTCTTCTTCCCCAAATAAAGAAAGGAAAATAAAAAGATAAGTGAAACACATATTCAATGTGATCCAAAATTAAAAAAAAAAATTATGTGAAAGACTAAAATTAAATTGACTTCATGATTGCCAATGAACGTCACTGATCACTTTGAATCTCATAATCATTATGTATTTTATACGAATTCTTCTCTCATTACTGAAGTTTTTGTGCATTTTTGCTTAATATATTCTATGCTCTTTGTTTTTTCGTGTATGAATTCCTTACATTTTTCTCTTTATTGCTTTCTTCTTCTTCCAAAAAAAAAAAGTTGAAAAGAAGGCTTCACTCTGTTGAACAGCGTTGAAATCATTGAAAAAAGAAGAAGATAAGAATACAATCTGATTATATTTCCTTTCATGTTGTGTTTATATTGTTATTGTTATTTGTCTTTTTGATGCTGACTTCTACGATCATTAAAGTAGTTATAGATAACTGAATCTTCTAAGTTCTAAACTAAAATATGATACTAATTTAAATTTTAACAAATTAACAAGACTTGTTTGTGTTTAGCTATTTTTCTCAAGGTTCTTCATTTTATTTTTCTCTTCGCAATTACTTTGGTCTTCCAACAAAAAAATTTCTATGCCGGCAACAACAACAAACGTTGTTGAAAAATCTGAAAAAGAGGTTAGTATATATCTCAATCATGTTTCTCTTCATTTTGTATTTATATTGTTAATTTGTCTCTTGCTAAATACATTTACTTTGCACTTCTAATCTCTTGTCAATGACTACTATTAAAATCCAAAATCGATGTGCTCATCCCAATTTTAAATTGTTTAGATTTGATTTGTATAATTTATATATTAATTTTTTACTTTGATAGCAGTAAAATATAAAATAAAAATAATTTTTAACTAATAAATTTTAAAAATAATAATTGAAACTAAAAAGACAAAAATAAAAAATTTTAAAATTTGAATTATCTATATCAAATTTGAATAATAAAAAACAATCCCACTGAAATATTGATGCTGACCTTCTATCAGACATTTTCTTCCTAGAGTGATCCATTCCTCTTGTTAGCTCGCCCCCTCTCTCTCACATCCGGACGCCAATGCTGCATTAAATCTAGTTCACGAAGCAGGGGTGAAAAGCTATGAAGTTCAATTGAGTTACTTACGTCGCATCATTATTTTGTTAGTTTATTCCTTGGGCTTTACTTAAATCCGTTAATATATATATATATATATATATATATATATTTCCCCCTCATTTATGTTTCTTTTCATGATATGTTTGCATTGTTATTTTGCTATTTGTCTTTCGGTGTATGTTCTATTTATACTATAGCTTTTTGACGATCAATCTTGTAATAACACAAGTTTTTATTACCCAAAAAAATGTTAATATTATAAATTCAAAAATATTATATATTTAATTATGATACAATAATTATTAAATATATACAAGTATTTTATATATTATTAAATATTTATTTAAACTTAGACATGCTTGAGCCTCAACTCACAAGATACAACAATTATTAAATGTGATTCTTTTTTCTTTTTCAAGGGAAGTAACTGCATATAAACAAACAAAAGAAAAAAGCAAAATGAATTTCAATGAGTTTTGTCATAAGACACAACTTGAATGAACTCCAACTTGAAATAAGAGAAAATTCTACCATTTTTAATTAAAATAAATATATCAATATATATATATATATATATATATAAGAGAAAAATTGAGAATAAAAAATTGAGATTATAAGTAAATAATAATAATAATATGAAAATTAATAATTTCAAGTATAAATATTTTTGTCAAACTTTTATATTCTTCTCACGATAAAAAAATAGTTTTGTATAAACCAAGTTTAGAAAGTTATTAAATGCTACAAAAATTAAAAGTTAATATTTTTTTCTTACTAATGACATAATACTATCTAAATGTGGTTTTAAATAATATACTATGACATATTATTATCAGATTTAATATTTAACATTTATATAGCAATGGACAATTTAGACTCATTGGTACATCGTAATTATAGAGGTTGTTGATATACATTTAATAAATTAAAAACTTTTTGAGCTTTTAAGTTTAGAAGTTCCTCAACCTAATTAATAATATTATTATCATCTATTTCACATAGCTACCAACTTTAAAATAAAGATGATCATTCTTTGATAGTTATTATTATGGTCACCGTTTACTAGTTTTGAGTTAGAGGTTGTTCTAACCTATTTGTTAGTTGAATGGTTCAATTTCACTATAATATATCTAATATCAATATCCAATTGAAAACCATTTTTTTTAAAGATTAGTTTTTACATAATTAGCGCAAGGTATATTCTATTTTTGCGTCTAGAGCATACACATCTTTTTTTTTTTTAATTTCATGAATTAGATATATTTTTACAAGCAAAGGTAATTAACTCTCCTACCCCTTATGAAGATTCATCAATATATCTCTTTTTTCTAAGATTCAATTTATTATATATCCAACTTCAATTGCTAGGAATATCTATTTTTTTGGTATAATAAACAATTTATATATTATCTTACCAATTCTAATAAAAAAATTATCTTACAATTGTCGTCAACATATTTTTGCAACATTAAATGATGAAAAAAATTATCACAAAAACTTTTTAATTTCTAAATATTATCCAATAATAAATATATATCCACAATATTATCACAAATCAATAAATAATTAATACTATAACAATAAATATTTTTACTATATTATCACAAATTAATAAATAATCAATACTATTAATCGATTCTTTATAATTACTAAATAAAAATGTTAAATATCAAATAATATTTCATCAAAATATTATCAAGAAATATTTATATATACCTCTTAAATAATTACAATCTGAATTTTCCATGAAATGAATTTTGAGAAACCCAATCATATAAAAGTTAGAAAAAAAAACTTATAATTCATTTTGTCGCAATTTCATTGCATTGTTATACTAAAAAATAAGGCACAAATTCTTTTGCTGTCTGTGCATCTTTGTTTCCATCCATCCATTCATAACCTTTCCTTCAAATGTTTACTATTTTAGATAGAAGTGTTTATTGGCCTGATACACTCTAAGGGTTCATCCTAAATCGGTTTAATGGAGTCGAATCAAAAATATAATTATGCAAAACTTTAAATAAAATTATATCAAGTCGGGTCAGCCCACGGGTGAAAGCATATTTTGCCCAACCTACTTTAATAATTATTATTTTTTTAATTATTAACATCTTGTCATCTTATATATATATATATATATAAATATATAATTCTTATTTTATTTGATTCTCTCTATATATTGTAATTTTTATTACTTACGCAAATCTTTTTTGCTTAATTCCTTTTATCATTGGTGTAGATGCTTCCTGATATTTCTTTTATTGAATAATGAAAATACATATATTATTTAAGGCTAATTATGCTAGTATAACTTATATTTTGTTTAATAATATTAAAATATTTTTTTTATTACTCATAAAAATATAAGAATTTTAAATATCTATTGTTTTGAAATATATACTTATGAGTTTGTAAAAAGATATTTTTATATTATAAGTATCAATTTATTAAAAAACAAGAAAAGTTCAGACGGCCTTAACTTGCCCTAAAATCGGACTTGTTCAGGCAGGATCGGATTATAAGCATAAAAACAAGCCGTATATCTTAATCGGGTAATTACAAGCCTCATAAATATCGGGCCTATTATATATCCAACTCTACCTATGTACAGTCCTAATTTTAGAAGTTATAACTGCCCAACTATTAGAAAATAAGAAAAGACATAATATTCTGTTCATTTATACTTTTACATAGGAAAGATAGTTTGTCATTTATATTTTTGTTTAAATTACAAGAACTGTCATTTAGCAACGAGGGGGGAATTGATGGTCAGAATGCTATTCCTATGGCATCTAAGAAAAATCCCCACACTGTTGTCACTCTAAAGATGTCAGAGAGTGTCCTCAATAATTCCTTGTTTGTGTCTGCGCTGTGATTAAATGGAGTTGAAGGGAAATAACCTAATAATTTGGAGTCTAGGAATAATGAGAAATTAAAACAACAAATAAATAAATAAATTTATTTGTATATCATTTCTATCCAATGTTTAATTTATTATAATCCAATTTCAATTGTTATAAATTTTTATTTTTTGTTATAATAAACAATTTAAATATTATTTTACAAATCCCGATAAAAAAATTATCCTACAATTTTTTTTCATTATGTTAAATGACAAAAAAAATATCGCAAAATTTTTAATATTACTTTCTAAAGATTATCTAATAATAAATATTTCTCCACAATATTACCACAAATCAATAAATTAATTATTTTATAGTAATAAATATTTTTCTATTATATTATCACAAATTAGTAAATAATTAATACTATCAATTAATTATTTATAATCACTCAATAACATTGTTAAATGTCAAATAATATTTCATAAAAAATATTATCAAGAAATATTTATACATACCTCTTGAAGAATTACAATATAAATCACTAATCAAATAAATTTTCAGAAATATAATTTCCAATCAAACAAATTTTTAGACGTAGAACTTTCAAATGCATATAGTTTAAGAACTCAATATCACATAAGTTGAAGTAAATAATAATAATAATAAATAAATAAAGCATGCGAGAAGAAGAGAATGGAAAAGATAAGCACAAAAACAAAGACAGCGAAGCGGAGAGAAGAAAAAAATGGAGAAGGATAAGAACACAGAGCAAGAGAAATAAAAAATAAGATCATGTTATTTATATAAACATTTATTCATTCATTCAACTATTTGTTTATTATTGTTTAAAAAGTTAAAAAAAGTTAATAAATTTAAGTAAAAATAATTAATTAAAAAGTTTTATTAGTTAAAAAGTAAAGATGCTTAAAAAAAGTTAAAAAGTTAAAACAAAAAAAAGTATGCACGAATTTTAGGAAAACTTTATGTTAAAAGTAGAAAAATTTGTTATAAAACAGTATTTAATCAGTTGGCCCATTGGGATAGTTAGCCGACTAAATCTCATTTTTGGCTGTAGTTTTCACATAATTTTCACTATTGTTCATCATTTTCTACTGTTAGAATTAATAATTTTTTAAAACTAATATTCAGTCGAAAATCATATAAAAGTTAAAAGAAATTTGTAATTCATCTTAGTTGGCCTTTCTGTCACAATTCCATTACATTGT
Organism: Erythrophleum ivorense; assembly: GCA_026724425.1. Taxonomy (NCBI): domain Eukaryota; kingdom Viridiplantae; phylum Streptophyta; class Magnoliopsida; order Fabales; family Fabaceae; genus Erythrophleum; species Erythrophleum ivorense. Next base: position 24,058 of record JAIUCV010001874.1, on the reverse strand, counting down.
TGTATTGAAAAATAAGGCACAAATTCTTTTACTGTCGGTGCATCTCTGTTTCCATCTATTTATTGATAACGCTTTCTTCAAACGTTTTGCTATTTAAAAGATAACTAACCAACTGTTAGAAAATCAGAAAAGACATAATGTTCATTGCTATTCATTTATATTTTCACTCTTTTACAGGAAGGTCGCTTGTCATTTACATTTTTGTTTAAATTACAAGCACTGCCATTTAGCAACCAGTGGGGAATTGATGGTCAAGATGAGAAGGATCCCCACATTGGTGCCACTCTCATGATGTCAAGCAGTGGCCTCAATAATTCCTTATTTGTGCCTGTGCTTTGTGATTAAATGGAGTTGACAGGAAATAACCCAATAATTTGGAGTTTAGCAATAATGATAAATTAAAATAAATAAATAAACAATAATTAAAAAAATCTTATTAAAATGCTTTTTATTTTTTTTGAGAATCTTCATCTTGCCCTCTTTCTATTTCCAATTTACCAACCATTCTTATAACTAGCTTCAGACCATTAAGCAATGCATGTGTCCCATTGGCTTGCTTGCTATCAGCCTTTTCTTGCAATTAAAATAACATTTATTCCTCACTTTCCCATCATGACGCTGAACACATGGGCCTCCCCACTGCTTTGAAGTACCTTTTCCTAGTGTCCAAACATACTTTCCTCCCCTTCTGTTGCATCACGTGAAGGGAGGCCCCTCTTGCCAAATCTTTTTTTCCTTTCTTTTCTTTTTCTGATCGTGAATGACACTTTACACAGGGACCAAGTTGCAATATTTTTATCTTTGTTTTCCAGTCCAACTTTCTTCCAAAATCTCAAGTTTTTCCTTTATTTTTGTAACAGTACATGTGGAGGCCTCTTGGCAAAATTCCTGAAACTGCTTCACTTTACTCTTCTCTGTTTTCACGCCTGGCCAGCTCTATCTATCTTCCCTGCCATTGGATTCTCTGTTGCGATTGGACTACTAACTTGATTACCAAGAAGGGACTCGAAGCATAAATATGATAAGAGCGCATTAGTTAATTCAAGCATACATGCATGGAACATGTGGAGGTCCTTGAGCCATAGCTGAAAATGACGTTTGGATCAGAGGTTCAGAAGCAGGTGGATTCTCTCCCATACGGTCGCCAAAATGACGAGATCCAATCAGGCGAATCCAAGCCGTTCATGTCATGCAAGGTTTCAGCATGCGCCATATGTCCGACTCCGAGCTTTTCAAAATACATCGTTTCATTTAGATGAAACTCTGTGTTTTGAACACTGTATTCTCAATCAAAATGCAGAGCGAAATCTTGCTGCAGTCATGACACGTGACAGCTAAGCTCTCCAAACATGCATTTATTTTGTAATTAAAGTTATTAGTTATATAGAGAGAGAGAGACACACACATGATAGTTTTAACGCAATGGCCTTTTTAAAATCTTTAAATTGAGTTTCATATAACAAAAAAATAACTGCTCATTTTTATCATTGAAATTAAGGGAAACTACATATAAGTCCTTTGAATTATAGCTTTATTATAAATTTAATACATATTTTTAAAATGTAAATTATAAAAAAAATTATAAATCAATTAAAAATAGTTACCAATGAAAAAAAAAAAAGCACCAAAAAGAGCGTGTAGTTCGTACTCTCTCTCTCTCCCTCTCTCTCTCTCTCTCTCTCTCTCTCTCTCTCTCTCTCTCTCTCTCTCTCTCTCTCTCTCATTCATATCGTTTCAAGAGAAATGAATGCATACAAACGAAAAGAAAACGAGTTTTGTCGTAATAATACAAGACACAAAATAAAAGTATGTAGTACACTTAGGATACCTTTTTCTTTTTTTGGCCAAATGGTAGGTACATAGGATATTTCACTCCGTGTTTTATTTTTCTTTTTCAAAGGAAATGAATGCATACAAACAAAAGAAAAAGAACACGAATCTGAATGAATTTTGTCGTATTTCACAGTCTGAACAAAAATATAAAAGTATAAAAAATTATTATTTTAAATATTTTATCATGTAAATATCTTTTTTTTTTAAATCACATTGAATCCTGTTACAATAACCTGGTATACCAAGTTAGTTATAGTTAAAGATTCAATTTAAAAAAATATTTATATAAAAAATTTTAAATTTTAAAATTATTTAAATATTTTTAATAATAAAAATTTTTAATTTGGTGTTGTAAATTATAATTTTTTACACTGTTTAGATTTTTAATTCTTGAATTTTTATAAATAATTTTAAATTTTAAAATTTTTTATTGTAAATATTTTTAATTTAGATATTTTACTATAATTTAAAAAAAGGATGGGGTTGCGGACAATAATTAGCTGGAACGCATATTTCATATGGTCCAAAATTTACGTGGAAGACTTTGAAGTTGACTTCGGAATGGCCAATAAATGCTACTGATCACCTTTAGTCTCATTCTTGCTATGTATTCTCTACCACTTCCTCTCCCATTACTGAAGTCTTTGTGCGCTTCTGCTTAACAGATTTCCGTGTTCTTGTTTTCTCGTGTGAGAAATTCCTTTCATTTTCCTCTTCACCACTTTGTTCAATTTAAAAAAAAAAAAGAAAAAAAAAAAGATGAAATAGAGGTTTGTCTGTAAGACGGGTTTGAAATCTCTGAAAAAAAGGTAAGATTACATTCTGCTTGTGTTCCTTTTCGTTTTGTATTTATATCTCTACTTGTCTTCTGTTATATATTTTAGGTTTTACGCTTTTAGCTTTTTGATGCTAACTTCTATTATAGTTGAAGTATTGATAATTATGGATAACTAAAAATCTTCTACTTCTAAAGTATATATATGATACTAATGATCATGTCAATTAACAAGACTTGTTTTTACTTAGCTTTTCGGGTGCTCTGATTTTTTGGAAATTCTTCCTTTGGTTTTCTCTTCCTCAATTGCCTCAATCTTAAGAACAAGAAAAACATAGATTTAGGAGGTAAAATGTACCCAGATTAAAAGATGGGAAAATTGGATTCATTTAGGTTTAGAAAATTTTATAATAAAATATTTTAGAAATTAAAATTTATTTTTTAAAAATAAAATTATTGGGATTTACTAGGATTTAAGAAAATTACTATTAAAATTTAAAAATTATAGTTTAAATAATTTTAATAGTAACTTTCTAAAATTTGATAATATTTTTTTTAAAATTCTAATAATAAATTTCTTAAAATTTGATAATAACTTTAATTTTTAGATTTTTTATCATAAATTTTATAAAACTTAAATATATAATTTTTTCTTTACAAATCTATAATTCAAGCATCATCACTACTTGTAGAGATGAAATTTACAACACTATGAAAAATGAGAAAGAAAAAGATTTCATAGCATTTTGGACAGAATTGTAAAACATTTTCTTCAATCCCTTCATCTTAGTCTCTCCCTCTCACACATATCCAAACTTCAGTTCTGAATTAGATCTTGTTCCCAAATCAGGGGAGAGAATCCATGAAGTTCAATTATTGATTTGCTTACGTCATATCACTATTTTGTGTGTTAAAAAACTCTATATATATATATATATATTATGTGGAAGACTTGAATTAAATTGAGTTAGTAATAGCGAATAAATGTTATTTATCATTTTAAATCTCATACTTGTTACTTGTAATGAACTCTTTATCAATTCTCTTCTCATTATTGAAATTTCCATGTATTTTTGTTTAACAGATTTTGTGCTCTTGTTTTCTTGTGTGAGAATTCCTTTCATTTTTTTATTGCGTTGCTCTTCTTCAAACTTTTTTTATAAAAAAAAGGTGAAAAAGAGGCTTCATTGTCAAACAACATTGAAATCTCTAAAAAAAAAAAGAAAATAAGAATACATCCTTAATGTCTTTTTTTCATGTTGTTTTTGTATTTTTATTTTGCTATTTATCTTTACTTGTATATTCTATTTACACTTTAGCTCTTTGACAATGCCTCTTGTAATAACACAAGTTATTATTACAAAATTATCATAAATTCAAATATATTATATTTTTAATTATGATAAATAATTATCAAATATTATTAAATATATAATACTATTTTATATATTATTAAATATTTATTTAAACTTAGACTTCTACGAGCCTGATCAGCTCATAAGATACAACAATTATTAAATGATTGTATACAATCAAAAACAAAATGAATCTCAATGAATTTTGTCATAATAGACCGTTTAAATGAACTCTAACTTGAAATAAGAGAACATTCTATCATTTTTAGTTAAAATAAATATATCAAATTAACAAGACTTGTTTTTACTTAGCTATTTGGGTGCTCTAATTTTTTTAAAATTCTTCCTTTGATTTTGCTCTTCCTCAATTGCCTGGTCTTCAGAACAAGAAAAACATGAATTTAGGATATGAATGTATCCAAATTAGAAGATGGGAAAATTACATTCATTCAAGTTTAGAAAAAGTTATAATAAAATATTTTACAAATTAAAATTTATTTTTAAAAAACTAAAATTATTGAGATTTACTGGGATTCAAGAAAATTGCTATTAAAATTTAAAAAAAATTTATAGTTTAAATAATTTTAATAGTAATTTTTCTAAAATTTGATACTAATTTTTTTAAATTCTAATAATAAATTTTTTAAAACCTACCAATAATTTTAATCTATGGGGATAATTTTAATTTTTAAATTTTTATTATAAATTTTATAAAACTTAAATCTATAATTTTTTCTTTATAGATCTATAGTTCAAGCATCATCATTACTCGTAGAAATGAAATTTACTACAGGCCAAAAAAAAAAAAAGATTCAATAGCTTTTTGGTTAGAATTTTAAAATGTTTTCTTCAATTCCTTCCTCTTAGTCTCTCTCTCTCACATATCCGGACTTCAAATCTAAATTAGATCTTGTTCACAAATTAGGGGAGAGAATCTATGAAATTCAATTATTGATTTGTTTACTTCACATTGTTATTTTGTGTGCTAAAAGAACTATATATATATATATATATATATATTCTCCACATGATAAATATATGTGTGTGTGGGTGTGGGTGTGGGTGTGTATTATGTGGAAAACTTGAATTAAATTAACTTGGTAATAGCCAATAAATGCCACTTATCGTTCTAAATCTTGTACTTGTTATTTTTAGTATACTTTCTATCAATTCTCCTCCCATTATTGAAGTTTCTATGTGTTTTTTCTTAACAGGTCTTGTGTTCTTGTTTTTTCGGGTGAGAATTCCTTTCATTTTTTTCTTCATTGCATTGTTCTTCTTCAAATTTAACCAAAAGAAAAAGGACAAAAAAGAAGGGTGAAAAAGAGGCTTCATTGTCAAACAGCATTGAAACCTCTGAAAAAAAGGTAAAAATACATCCTTAATATATTTCTTTTCATGTTGTTTTTGTATTATTATTTTGCTATTTATCTTTGACTGGATGTTCTATTTACACTTTTAGCTTTTTGATGATTCATTTGATAATAACACAAGTTATTATTAAAAAAAGAAACTATTATAAATCCAAAAGTATTGTATTTTTAGTTATGATACAATAATTATTAAATATTATTACATATATAATAATATTTTATATATTATTAAATATTTATTTAGACTTAGACTTCCATGAGCTTCATCTCACAGGATACAACAATTATTAAATCATTGTTTACAAACAAAAGCAATCTCAATGAGTTTTGTTGTAATAAATAGTTTAAATGAACTCTAGCTTGAAATAAGAGAATATTCTACCATTTTTAGTTAAAATAAATATGTAAAAAAAAAAGAAGAATTGAGAATAAAAAATGATAATTAACAAATTTGAGTATAAATACTTTTGTCAAATTTTTATACTCTTCTCATCGTACAAAAAAAAAAATTTTGTTACTATTTAAAACCAAGTTTAGAAAGTTGTAAAATATTACAAAAATTTAAAATTAATATTTTTTTCTTAAAATAAACTATTTGTTTTAAAAATAAAGCAATGCGAAACAAACTATAACATATGTTAACAAGCCAAGGAAAATATATTCACATTTTTAATGGGTCCAATGTCACACCATAATTTATTAGGCTTCATACACTTATATCAAGCCTAATCTCATGTGAAATTAATGAAAAACTAAGAAAAGGAATTAAAAAGATGGGATTTTCTTGTGTTACGTCGGAGTTTAAAAATTCATTTCGTATCCCGTAAACCTTGTAAACTTACCAATATCATTTTCTACTCATATTCTATCCATACAAGTCACAAACACTTCAAAACATTTCATAAACCACGAATTTGGAATCAAAGACTAGAAAAATTACGTTTCAGTTTTAGGTCTATAATTCATTTTACTAATAGCAACTTTGGAAAATCATAACTAATTCTAAAAAAATCGAAAGCAAACAACCCATAGCTTTCTGGAAATCTCTAGATGTTAACTTTATACTAAAACTAATTCCAAGCTATAATAACATCATTTGGACCACGTTTGATAATAAAAAAGTGACATAGGTCAAACTTCCCTATGTTTTTGATACAATTTACTAATATAAAATTTAAAAATTCATAACTAATTCTACAAAAGTTCAATTTGGGAAAACTATACTCATTTGGAAAGCTACAGATGTTAACTAGAGAGAATAAATAAGTTCAGACCATTTCAGAAGCCTTTAAACCTCAAAAACTAATGGAACAGTAACCAAGATTTGTTGGCGTCCCTGATACTAATATAGAACTTTAGAAAATCATTTCTTCCTCTACAGACATCCAATTGAGGTGCTTCTAATTGAGATAAGTCACTGCGAATGTCTAGTTTTTCCTTCTAAAATTTTATAGCCATTGGACACCTTTGCCCCATGAATGATAGAGATGAAGTTTCTGATTATATGCACAGTGCTACTATCAAAATTACAAATTTTTGCCAAATTTAGAAATTCACCAAATATTTTTTAGAACTCCAAATAATATGAACTTTATCTTCTCAAAAAGTTCTAGACAAGGCCTATATGAATGCCAAGTTTCATAGGAAAATTCATTTATTTGGTCAAATCTTGACATAAGGTTGTATAATAGCCATTTGAGGCCTCTTAAGGGGTCACATTGGGTTCATTTTTGCTTCTAGCGTTTTTAGGGCCACTTGAGCACGTGAGAAAGCATGGGAATAAACTACTAAACATGGCCCAGGGGTTCAACAACTCAGATTTCATAGACTTACTCTCCCACTTGATGCTACACACAAGAGACATACATATGCACTATTGCTATACAAGGTCTAAACCATGCAATATCATACATATGCCTCCAATTCTCTCTCTCTCTCTCTCTCTCTCTCACACACACACACACACACACACACACACACATATATATATATATAAAACATATTCATATAGTTACATATGTTCAAGAGCTTATACATCATAGACATCATAAAGATACATCATTTGACAACCATATAGCTATAATACAAATATTTTACAACTGCATTGCCAATCTTCATGTCTTCAAGTGTGGTGGCTCCCTTTTTTTTGCTCTCTTGATCCACCTAATTATGTTAGATAATGGGGAGGGAATAATGAGATTCTAAGAATTCCAATCACTCTTCTCCTTTCAAATATACAATATGCATGCAAATTCAAGTCTAAAAATGCATGCATGGCTTTTTTGAAAATTATGTGTATACATAAAACATTTATTTCATTTAAGAACACATAATCATCATACATAAACTTACCAAGACAATGGTTTGGTTTCATCCATTTTCTTTGAAACTCTTAAACTTGCTTTACTTACTTTTAAGGAGCTTTTGACTAAGCCTCACTCTTTGTAGAGATTTTTGGCTCTGTCTCACCTAATCTTAGGGACTTTTGGATGTTCCTCACCCTTGCTAAAGGGTTTTTGGCCTCATCACACTCAAGCAAGCTAAGAGCATACATAAAAGCATCTTACAAATACATAAACATAGCGACATGGTACCATGACATTTAAATACTTGCTAGAAATACATTGCATGGCTTAAATATATGCACACATATTCAAAGACAAAAAAACATCTAAGCATGTATGAGAGAAAGAAGAGTGAGCTACCTTGCATACAAGAGCGTACTTTAACCTTTGAAAATTCTTCTGCTCCTTCGGCCAAACATCCATCAAGAGGTGTAGATTGATTCTCTTGGCCTAAACACATGGAATGGGATCCAATTACACTTTTGGAACATTTACTAAAGCCACACACATACTAGAATGGCTTAAGCATACATATGGTTCCATAAGGCACCTAATGAAGCAACTTTGGGAATTTATGATCTTGGCTCCATTCTTTCCCTTTATCTATGACTCTTGACTCCATATAGACTCTTTGGAGTCATCACACATTTATTTCAAGGAGCCTAACTAGGTGTTTTTCATTATACTACAATATGGAACTTATAGCTCCATCTCATTATCTATAATTTCAAAAAATTTTCCAAAGCTTGCTCTCATACTCTCCCATCGCATATGATACAAAACTAAGCTTGGAAGCAACTAAAATACTCCTTAGGTATTACTTCTGCCTAGGCTAAGACAAGGCTTCCTTAAAGAGTCCATGGAGTTTCTTTGCTTTCTTGGATTGGGGGTGCATGTGGGAAGCTCTCTCGGGATCTTAAAAACTTATACAAATATTCACATAGGCTTGAAAACTTTTGGATCAAATTAGATTTTAGGTTATGTTTACAAACCCCTTACTTTTCTATCTTGCATTCTAATGCATTTTAGTTTATTCCACTTGCATATTCTTGCTCTTCTCCCATCTAAACCTCTAATTCAGGCATGCTTTAGTCATAATTACATCTCTTTTAGTGACTTCCTAGGATGGCCAAACCAATAGGGAAAGAAGAGGTAAGGGAAGAGCATGTATTTCAAGTAGTATTTTACCTTGTTTAAGTCATTGTTTCATAGAGAAAATTATGTTATCAAAAGCTTCTTGAAATTCCACCATTCCTCCAAGAGACCAGCCCTACATTTGCTCCTTTTAAGAAGCTAAAACCGCCAATGGAAAGGGCTTAAGGAAAGGAAGAAGATTGGTAAAAATAAGACCATGAAATTTGGTGAATTTCCATACCTTTTTTGCCTTCTTTCCCCTTCTCTTTCCTCCCTCTTTGGACGCCATACTAGACTTGTTGGAGTTTATGGAAGTTGGTCTAAATTGGAGAAGAAGAGAACATGCCACATAAGGAGGAAAAAGAAGATCTTTATAGCATTTTGCTTTATTTATGTTTTTTCCATTGCACTTTGACTAAGCCGATTGAACTCGTTTTAGATCTTTTTTGAAAAACGTCTTTTAAATTTTATAAAATGGCTTTGGAAGCACTTTAATTTAGATTAAAAACCTTTCTGAATGGACCAGTCAAAATTTAGGTCAACCGATATTCAAAACCATATACCGAAAGGGTTTTAACTATCTCGGGACTTCTCATGATTTTTAGGGCCTTTGAGAACTGTGGAGAACTCAAATTTTCCATTTAAAAAGCCTCCTGTGAGTTTTCAAAAAAGTGTCCATATTTACTAAAATGTCATTGGACTTTTAGCAAATTTTTTGAATTACTCTGGCTCTAGTTTCCGTGCATCTTAGACCTTAGATCCTCATTTTTCATAGTTTAAAATTTATCCTAATCTTATTTGACCTCAAATCATCATTTCCAAGGGATTTCTTTTTGTATCCGATGAATTTTATATGTTAACTGAGAAACCATACATTATATTTTTCACGTTTTCTCTTATTTTCGAAGAACCAGGTATTACATCCAAGACCACAGACTTAAATCAATTAGAATTGGAAAGGAAAAGAGATGTTTATTTTGATTATTTTTTTAATAGTTAACTCATCCAATCCTGATCAAACTAATATATATATATATATATATATATATATATAATTTTAGAATAAACAATGATGTGAAGATTAACAAACATGAAAAAAAAAGAAGGGGGGCGGGGGGAGGAGGGTGAGGGGGGACAATAGTTCAAATTTTATCTAGAAGACTTCAAGATTAACTTGGTATTGGCCAATGAATGTCAACATTTTTGGTTTAATATATAGAATGGAAAGAAAATTAAAAAAAAAAAGTTAAATAAGACTAATTTTGAAAATGAATAATAATCTTTATATTTTATTTTAACAAACTAAAAGAAAAAATGAATACTATTAATTGCAAATTATAAAAATATAATAAACATTACCTAACTAAATAAAAAAGCAATTCCTTTCCTCCCATGTCTGTTATTGTTATGTATATATACCAATTCCTTTTTCATTACTTAAATTTCTGCTTCTACTTCACAGTTTGAGTGCTCTTGTTTTCTCATTACTTGCTCTTTTCTTCTATAAATACCAAAAGAAGGTTTAAAAAAAATGCAAAAATGAGACTTTTCTCTGAAGCAGCATTGAAATCTTTGGAAAAAAAAGGAAATAATAATAAGAATACATCCTGAATATGTTTCTTTTCATGTTATATTTATCTGTTTGTTTTTAGTTGTCTTTTGCTAAATATAGGACTTACACTTGTAGCCCTTTGATGCTTGACTTTTACAATTATTAAAGTAGAAATAGATAATTGCATCTTTTAAGTTCTAACCTAAATATAATACTAATTTAAATTTTGGCAAATTAACAGGATTTGTTTTTGCTTAGCTATTTGGATGCTCTAGTTTTCTCGGGATTCTTCTTTTGATTTCTCTCTTCATCAATTGCTCTACTCTTCAAAAAAGGAAAAAAAATTCCCTATTGACAACATCATCAAACGGTGTTGAAAAATCTGAAAAAGAGGTTAGTATACATTTCAATCATGTTTGTCTTCGTTTTGTATTTATATTGTTAATTTGTCTCTTGCTATATACATTTACTTTGCGCTTTTACTCTCTTGTCAATGACTACTATTAAAGAAATATTAAGGCTGAACACATGAACCTCCCCACTGCTTTGTCTCATTCTTTTCCCAGTGTAAAAACATACTTCCCTCCCAGTCTGTTGCATCACGTAGAGGGAGGCCCCTCTTGCCAAATCCTTTTCTTTTTCTAATCGGGTACTGAAGCTTTGCATGGGGACCAACTTGCAATTTTTGTTATCTTTGTTTTCCAGCCCATCGTTCTTCGAAAATTTCAAGTTTGTCCTTTATTTTTTTTTCAACCACACATGTCGAGGCTTCTAATTTTTATTCTTTTAATCTTATTTTTTATTAATTAAATTGGATTTTATGAATCTACTAGTGACCGGAATACGTTTCGTTTTCAGAGAAAAATGGAAGTTTTTTATGGTAATATTGGAGCAGACATTACTTACATATATGGCTTCGTCTTAATAAGAAAGCAAATAATGTGGCATGCACCGATAAAAAATATCCAAATCATCGACTTGTGTCAAATGTTAAAATATCCAAATTATTGACTCGTGTCAACACAATGAATCAATCTTTCAAATATAAAGGTTAAGAACATGTTTTTCTTTAAAAATCATTGTTTAATGTCTTAAAAGTCATTAACCCCTCATTTGATTCATACATTTAGATTCTTACTCATCCGTAATTTATTTAATTAAAGTTATTGGTTATATATAGAGACACACACACACACACACACACATGTGATATCTAAAAGTAATGGCTTTTTTTAAATCTTTAAATTGAGTTTCATATAACAACAAGACAACTCTTCATTTTTGTCATTGAAATTAAGGGAAACTACATATAAGTGCTTTAAGTTATAGCTTTATTATAAATTTAATACACAACAATTTATTCCTAAATTATAAAAAGTTCAACAAAGAGCATGTAGTTCTTGCTCTATTCTCTCTCTCTCATCCTATTCAAAGGAAATGAATCTCAAATGAGTTTTGTTGTAATAACACTACTAAAAAAAGAAAACGTATGTAGTACACCCAAGATACTTTTTTTATATATAAATTATGTTCAAGAACTCAAATTTTATAATATTTACAATAAGGTATCTTAAAAATTAAATTTTTTTTTTAAGAATTAATATTATTATCAAATTTTAGAAAATTTATTACTAAATTTTAAAAAATTATTATTAAGTTTTAGGAAAGTTATAATTTAAGTAATTTTAGTTGTAACTTTTTTAAAATTTAATAGTAACTTTCTTAAACTTTAATAATAAGCAGTATTTAATTTAGTCTTTAGGAATAATTTTAATTTTTTAAATTTTTATTATAAATTTTATAAAATTTAAGTCCTTAAATGTAATATTTTCTTTTTTGGCCAAATAGTGCCTAGGACACTTTACTCCATGATTCTTTTTTTTTTTTTTTTCCTTTTTCAAAAGAAATGAATGCATACAAACAAAAGAAAAAGCAAAATGAATCTCAATAAATTTTGTCATAATTCACAATTTAAATAATAAAAAAAATAGTTAAAGAAGTAATTTAAAAATATTTATGTAAATATTTTAAATTTTAAAATTTTAAAATGTTTTAATAAATTAAATAACAAAAAAATTTAATTTAGGGTTTTAAATTATAATTTTCTCTTATCATTTAGATTTTTTGTCTTTGAATTCTTATAAATATTTAGGTGATTCAGATAATATTATACACCAAATTTGTTTGCAGGGGTTGGTAAATAGCATGCATCACTATCCGTAATTTTGCATAATTTTGTTTTTGTTTTTGTTTTTTAAATTTGATTAATCTGTTGGTCTTATAGGGTTTAAATTTTAATAGAAAAGACAAAGAATCAATTTGTTGAACAGATTTTTTTTTTTTAAAATATAACATAGTTTCACTCAAAAGTTAACATTTATTTTATCAATTTGTTGATTTAGATATTATTTATTTGCATGATGCTGTTAACATACATAGTACATTTAGATTTAGTATCCAACTTAGTATATTGTTTAACTTGACATTAATTTTGAATAAAAATATGATAGAGAATGTAATTGTATACATATGGAGGAGATTGATAAAAGTTGTTTCTTCCCAAAAGTGTATATATATATATATATATAATGTATATAGAGAATAATAAAATGAACTCTCACCTTTCTGGGGCACACCCTCCCATTATTTGCCAGGCAGATATATAACTCTTTTGCCTTATTACAGTTATCTGTTGAAATCTGTGTGCAAAGTAGCCAAACTTGGAATATCAAGCATTCCTTCCTACTTTACAATCATCAACAGATTGCTTGGAAATTTCGGGAGAAGAGGTAAACTTAGTTGCTCTCATTTTGAGCCCAAAACTTTATCACTTGTTCAAAAATTTTCCCAAAAAAAAAAAAGAAGAAATTGTAGGTAGATAAAATTACTTTGAAAAAAAATTCATTTTTTTTTAAATTATCATCATGCAAATGCGGCAATCAACAGTTAGCTTTATATATATTTTGTGCAAAAATTTTCCAGCTTAATCTTGGAATTTGCTTCAGTTTCTCTAAGGTTCATGGTCCCATTCTCTTTTTTTATCTTTTTTTTTAATTCAATTTTCAATCATTATTTAGCTCTTGCTAATAAATTTTATTGATTTGTTATTCAGTTTGTTCTGTCTATTATCATAAGTTTTCTTGGATCCACTAGTCATTGTCAGAACTCTAATATATGGGTTTTCTTTTTTCTTTCTTTTACTAATGCTAAGAGTTTAATTATATTTTAAAATATTATTTGTGTTTTTTAAATCCTTTCAAGAGTTTTGTGTAAAAAAAAAATTAAGATAAATCACACTCTCCTCTTTGAGAGATCTTTAAATTATACAGAATTCTTTCTATCAATCATCTTTATTTAGCTCATAAATAAAGAGAATTTAGGTCCTAAACTTACTTTGAGTTCTTCTACAGTCCACACCACCATTTCATCTACAATCTGCATATAGGTGACGGACTTGGACAAGCTTTCCTTCGTGTGCGCTAGTATCGTCAATAAGTTGCTCAGAAATTTCATAGAAGAGGTAAATTTAATGGACTGGATCTAAGGTAAAACTATTTTAAGTATTTGTTATTAAATTTTCTTATAGACATGACATGTGGAAATTTTTTTTAATAAAATCTAATCACGTGATGAAAAATTATATAGTATATCTACTTGTTATATTTATATTGATGAACTTGATAACAAATATATAGAAACTGTATCTAAGTTTTATCAAATGTAATCCCTCTTTTTTTTAAAAAAAAAAATTATATTACTTGCTCAATTTTTTATTTATGAAAAAGTTACATATGCATAAAATTAGTTTTTAACAAATTTTAAATTTTTAAAAAGTATTATCTTGCAAATGTTTTAGTCAAAGATCAACTTTGTTTTGGTTGAAAAATTTTCTACTGAATTTTGTCTATTTTTACTCATCTTACCTTTTTTTCTTACTTGCCAATTTTGATTTAGTCTCTCTATGTTTCATAGTCCCATCATTTTTTTAAATCTCTTTTTTTTTGAATTATTCTTTAGTTTATAGTAATAATTTTCTTCTGATTTTTTTCTCCAGTTTAATCGGTCGATTACTTTTCAAACATTCCAAGTTGCACATAATAAGATTCTAGTTAATGCTTATTATAGTTAGTTGCACATCTCCCTCATTTAACAGCATACAATTGAAAGATAGCTATCAATGTGCTGTACATATAGACATTGAAAATAACCTAATAAAATATAATTCTTCCATGCCATTCTCTTTCTCTTTATGGTATCAAAGGATATTAACACTCGTTGAGATTTATCCATCCCCACCGAAAGCCATCACTCAAACTGATCAAACCTTTCCAAAACCCTGAAGTTTTTTCATGGTGATTATTTAATGCAAGCTTTTCTTATAATTGTCAAGAAGTTTCTTGGGAATTTTGGTTGAAGAGTCAAACTTAATACCCTTTGTTTTGATTCCAAAATCTATTTCTCGTTCGAAAATTTAGAAAAGAAAAAATTACACGTAGACAAAATTTATTTTAAGCCAATTTCAATCTTTTTGAAAAATTATCTTGTAATTGTTGTAGTACAATGGTCGATTCACAGTTACTCCAGCTTTTTTTTTAGGGTCAGGGGGGGGACTCATCCTCCTTTTTTTTTTCCCCCTTGCATGTCAATTTCTCTATAGTCTCTTTGAGGTTTATAGTTTCCCTTGATACAAAACAAATCAAATAATAGGCTTGAGAAAAAAAAATCTAACATATTCTAATAAGAAGGTTTCTTTATTTACCATACTTACCTCTATATAGCTAAGGCTTTCTGCCTCAATGAATTTTGTAAAACTCATGTGATAATATTGGACTAATAGAAGACGTGAATCCATCCTTTAGTACACTTCAAAATGTTTATAGTGCCAATCAGTACTAGAAAATTAAAATTAATGACAATTTATTGATGGACTTAAATTTTGTCACTAAATTTAGAAATTAGTGACATATTTGCTACAACCCTTGTAATTTAATTTGTTACTGTCTCTATTATCATCAATTTTCTGTTTATTTTCTCTTCTCATGAAATCTAAGCCAAAAAGGAAAATATTGTTCCCACTTGTAGGAACAAAAGCCTTTAAACAAATCCCTCATTTCATGTGTTCGCCCCGAGCCCTATCCTTCACAAAGTGTTTTCCATTCATCCATTGAGAGCTTCCAATCATGTTTAGCCCTAATTCAACCTCTCACGAAGCGTTCCCTAAGTGATCTTAGATGTGATTGTGTTTGTCACTGCTACTAAAAGACTTATTTGGCTATTATTTCCATCCATTCCCTGACTTTGTGTTTGTGATGTTCTTTAAAACAAGATTAAGCCTTCTTGGATTTTATTTCCACATATTAATATTTTTGGTATTTTGTATTTCTATTTGAACTTTTCACGTGTTCTCCTTTCTTTGTTTTGAATAATAAATAAAAAATGGTAGTTTTTTTTGGTTTGCTATTCAATCATCGTCAGCATATGTTGCTCAAAAGAGCTTAACCATTGCTTGCTGCAAAAAACATATAGATATAAACTAGAAATCCTAATTTCAAGGTTTTTCTTCCTAAGATATGACCTTTTAAGATCACACTTTATAATATTTTACATCTAGAAAAAACAGGTCTTAACTTTCTTTAAGTAATCTATTTTAATTCTTCTTGTAAAGCTTTCTCGAATATTGATCCATTGTTTTCATTTGGTAGAAGATATTCTCTTTTGTAAATCTTTCAATTCTTAAATAGTCCAAAATTTTGATTTGTTTCCGCATATTTGTGCACTGATGACTCTTACAAACATGAGAAAAGAAAAAAGAAAAACAAAACCTTTTTTTTTTCCAAAATTTTAAAGGGATAAATTAAAGGCTTATACTTTTCTATTTAATTTGTTTCTGAACTTAGTTCTGCTTAAGGACAAGAAGTACTTACATCATTTGTGTTCTCCTCATGTATTCTCCGATGATTCTCTAAATAATATTCCAACAATACGTAATTTTATAGTTTTTTTTTTTGTAAATTAATGCTAAGCATGTGTGTCTTGTTTCTAGGCCAAACAATTACATTTTATGGCGTTGGAGACATGTGCCCCTGTTATATCTGAGATTGTGAAGAATTTTGTGGTTGAAGCAATTCGTCAAGCACGTTATCCATTTCGACTCAGCAAGTATGTTGAAGATCTTGGCAAAGAAAAAGAAAACCTGTTGTTACATAGAGAAAGTGTACAACATCGTGCAATGATAGCCGAACAAAAAGCTCAAGAGATTGATATTCTTGTTATGAATTGGTTGGATAAGACAAATACTCTCATAGCTGATGCAGAATCATTGGAAGAAATGGCCAAAATGAACAAAAGTTGCTGTCTTGAGCATTGTCCCAATTGGATTTGGCAATGTCGTCTAGCTAAGCAAATAGAAAAGAAGGCAAAGGAAATGGTTGATCAAGGAAACAAATGCAAATTTGAATCATTTGCACACCCTGCTCCACTTATAGGTTTAACAAACTATCCTTCAGAAAACTTTCTCTTGTTTAGTACAACAAAATTGGCATATGATCAACTTTTGCAGGCATTGAAAGATGATGAGGTTTCCATGATTGGATTGCACGGCATGGGTGGTTGTGGTAAAACTACCTTGGCAAAACAAGTTGGCAAGGCAGCAATGCAGCTTTTTAACAGGGTTGTATTTGTTGCTGTCTCCAATTCAATTAATATTCAAGAGATTCAAGATTCAATTGCAAGTCAACTAGGTTTAGATCTTAAGGGAAAACGTGAATTGGAAAGAGCCCAAAGCTTACGGTCAAGACTAACCAGTGGAGAAAACATTTTTATAATTTTGGATGATGTATGGGATATGCTTAAATTTGAAGACATAGGGATTCCCTCTGATTCCAATTTCAAGAGATGCAAAGTACTCCTGACTACACGATCTCAAAAAGTTTGTACTTTGATGGATTGCCAAAATATAATTCCCCTACATCTCTTAGGAGAAGAAGAAGCATGGAAATTGTTCCAACATTATGCACGCATAGATAATTTGACTCCTGATAATGTGAAAGATTTAGCACAGAAAATTATGCTTGAGTGTAAAGGATTAGCTATTGCAATTGAAGCAGTTGCCAGCACTTTGAAGGGCACCAAAAATCTGTATGAGTGGGAAGAAGCATTGGTAACATTGAGAGATCCTAGATGGATGATTATTGAAGGAGATCTCCGAAATCCATATAAATGTTTGAAGTTTAGTTATGATCGCTTACAGGATCAAGAAGCCAAGTCAATTTTCTTGTTGTGTTCTGTATTCCCAGAAGATTTTAAGATTCATGAAGAAGATTTAGTTAGATATGGAATGGGGTTAGGTTTATTGAGGAATCTTGACTCATTTAAAAGGGCAAGGAATCGTTTAAATCTTGCTAAAGATAAGCTTATTGGCTCTTGCTTATTGATTAAATTAGATGATAGGCAACGGATCAAAATGCATGACTTGGTTCGAGACTTAGCATTATGGATTGCAAAGGAGGGAAAATCGATAATAGTGGGCCCTGAGAAGAGTCAAGAAGTATTGAAAGAGGATGGGAGCAAGAAAGAAAATACAGTAACATATTTATGGTTGGATAAACTGTATTCATTTCCATATCAGGTATATTTTCCCAACCTTGTGTTCTTATGTGTGTGCTTGGATAGAACAATAAATACAGAGAAGTCATTCCTCACGAATGAATGTTTGAAAGGAATGTTAGAGCTGAGAGTTTTGGTTCTTAAATTTAAATATTGGAAAATGCAATCTCCATTGTTTGCTATGTCGTTTCAATTGCTAACTAATCTTTGCTGTTTACACTTGGGAGGATGGAAATTAGGCAATATCTCTTTTATAGGGAGTCTTAAGAGACTTCAGAGTTTTACATTGAGGGATTGCTCCTTCAATAAACTACCAAATGAAATTATTAATCTTGAAAGTTTGGGATTGTTGGACGTTCGTGAATGTGAAATTGAAGAAAATCCTTATAAAGTGATTGAAAGATGTTCAAAATTGGAGGAGTTATATTTTATTGGAAATAGTGGTTCCCAATGGAAAGATCAACAAGAACATGCTGCTGATATTTTTGGCATAAAAGGTGATTTCCCAAAATTGCAAAGGTACTGTATAGAAATTGGATGGAGTTCTAGTCTCTGTGGTGATTTTTGGACATCAGTAAGAGGCACATCCGTTGAACATTTGGATGTTTCCACCATAAATGTCACTATAAAGGATTTAGTGCAAAGAGCAGAGATTCTTTGTTTGATAGGAATTCATGGAGGTTGTAAGAATGTCATTCCTGAGATGATTCAAAGAACAGAGGGTATGAAAGAGTTAACTAAGCTGGTGCTTGATAATTCTGAAGACTTTGAATTCTTTGTTGACATAACAAATCGTGAGTCTGTTCAATTTCAAAATGTCTTCTCCAGCTTGATTGAGCTACGAATAAAAAATATGAAGAGTTTGAAAACTTTTTATAGTGGCACATCTCCAAAACTACATCAGATGCTAAACTTGTGCAATCTCAAGGTCTTGCAATTGTATAAATGCCCATTGTTGATGCATGTCTTCACATTTGCCTTTGCTAAAAGTCTGGTAATGTTAGAAGAGCTTCAAGTAGATGGCTGTGATGGACTGAAGCATATACTAGCAGATGAGATGCAGCACAATGAACAGAGATCTAATTTGGTGCTCCAGAGATTGAAACAACTCTCTATTTCTAATTGCGCACAATTGGAATACTTGACAACGACATTATATGCTCGAGGCCTTGAAAAATTGGAAAACATGGAGATAAAAAAAGCTCCAATGTTGGAATATGTGTTTGCTCAATCCAATCAAGAGGGGCAGAATCATAATGAGTTCCGCACTAGCGAACTTCCTAGTTTGGAACATCTATTTCTTCGTAAGTTGCCATATCTAATTAGCATTTTTCCTGAAAATTATTATTCAAGATATTCATCTTTGAAGCAATTAGCATTGATCAAGTGCCCCAGTTTAAATATAAAGTCCTGGAATGATCTGATTGTTGGACGTGCAACTTTAGAGGTACTACTCTTCACTTGATATCCATATTGTAAACTAACAAATAGAAATTAAAGTAAAAATGACATGATATACATTTGCTCCATATAGCTTCACAATTGAAAATTCCTTTCAACTAGGAAAGCAATTTCTTGTTTAGTATGTAGCAATTACTTCAGATTTATTTATTTATTTTTCTTTTTGTCATGCATGTAAAATGTCATTTTGTTGCCGTATCTATTTACGCAATATTTTTTTAGCCAAATTGTATGCTAATTATAAATTGATACATTTATATTGAGTTTAACACTAATACAGTAATGCGTTAACTTACTTTATTGTATAGAATATGTGTAGCAGTTCTAATAGAGAAGAGGGAGAGAGGGATAGAGAAAGAAGGAGTTGCCATTAGACTATGTATAAAAAATTGAATACCCATCAAGTTGTGTCCTTAAAAGTCTACTAAATTGATCAAGAAAAAAAAAATAATTATAATATGATGCATACAATTAATAACCATATATATTTGGTTCTACAGAAGAGTGATACTCTTATATATGTTCTTAGGAATACCGTATTTTCTAATTATGACACAATTAATTATTAAATAGAAAATAATATTTTGTCTATTTTAATAGATTTATTACTATAATCATATTTATTAATTGCACAAAAATAACATTAATTCTTTAAAGAACTATCAATTATTAAATAATTAAGTTAATATTCTAAATAATTATTTAATAAAATATTGTTCTATATTTAATAATTAATTATGTTATAAATAAAAAATATGATGTTTCCAAAAACATAAGATCATCACTCTCTACAAAATAGTCTCAAAGTGATGTTATATTTTAAAAAAATGACAAGAAAATTTTTTTGGGATCAATTAATTTAAGTAATAATTATAACGATGCAACTTCAAATCCTGATAGTTTGTTGGTTGATCATTTGCCCTGTTTTGATAGGAATTAGGGTCGCTTGCCGAAAGGAGTAATGAGGATCCACTTGTACAATTTCTCCGAAGTGGAGAATCCATTAAGCTTGAAGACTGTGGCCATATAGAATGTGTTTTTCAACTAACAGGACTTCTCCTCAATACAGAGCTAAATCCATTGGTATCAAGTTTAAAAAGTTTGCGCTTATCTAGACTACCTAAGCTGAGTTATATAAGTAAGGGGCCCACACGATTTATCAGTCTTCAGAATCTTCAAATTGTAAGGATCACTGAATGTAATGAATTAAAATGCATCTTCCCACTCAGCATTGCGAAAAGCCTATCTCAATTGCAGGTCCTAAGAGTAGAGAAGTGTGATAAGTTAGAACAAATCATTGAGGGTGAGGAATCTTTTGACGGTTTAAAAATGACTTCAAATTCTTCTGCTCCTCTTCTATATGGATCCCAAAACACAGGTATGTTACATCCACATAAATATTTTTTTATGTTTTTTATTTATGCTGGTTGGATAATTTTAATATTATATTATGACAAATACTTTACAAAACTACAAAGTAAATATAGTCTCTTTTAAAAAAAAAAAAAAGAAGTGAAAAAAAAATTCGGTTGAGCAAAATCGGTACAACGTTTTTTCGAAGCTGCGAATTTTTTTAATTGCTTCTCTATGCATGAATTTTTTTCAGGTTCATTCAATTTGTGTAGTCTTGTACAGCTAACGATAATAGATTGTCCAATGTTGAAATCGTTGTTCACACTATCCACGGCTAAAACCTTAACATCATTGAAGGAATTGAATATTAAGAGATGTGGTGGGTTGCAATATGTTGTAAAAGATGAGAGAGTTGAAGGAAATAAGAGTGAGGAAATAGTTCATGATGACCGGCAGGCCTTGCTTCCTAGTTTGGATGAGCTGAGTCTTAGGAGCTTGCCAAATCTAATTAGCATTTGTCCTGAAAATTATTATTCAACATGCTCGTCCTTGGAAAGATTGACATTGTCGGAGTGCCCAAGGTTAAATAAAAAGTCCTTCAGTGATCTGATTGTTGGCCGTACAACTTTAGAGGTACTACTCTGCACTTGATTTTCATTATATTGTAAACTAACAAAAAGAAATTAAAGCAAAAATGACATGATATATATACTTCATCCATATAGCTTGACAATTAAAATTTTCTTTCAATTAAGGGAGCAATTTCTTGTTAGTATGTTGCTATTGCTTCGGATGTCTTCTTTTTGAGTCATGTATTATAGTTTTTGTTTCTATATCTATTCATGCAATATTTTTCACAAACTGTATAGTGTAAACAAATTATAAATTTATTATTGAGTTTGACACTAATACAGTAATATTTCAACTTACGTTATTGTATTGAATATATATATATATATATATATATTAGGAAGAGAGAGAGATATATACTATTAGACTGTGTATAAAAAACTTGATTAATTACCCAGCAAATTGTCTCCTAAAAAATATATTAAATTAATCAAGGAAAAAATAATTATTATTATAATATACATTCTGTTAATGACCATATATATTTGATTCTACAAAAGAGTGATAATCTTATATATGTTATTAGGAATACTATATTTCTTAGTTATCACATAATTAATTATTAAATGCAAAACAATATTTTGCCTATTTTAATAGATTTATTACTATAATCATATATACTTATTAATTGCACAAAAATCAAATTAATTCTTTTAAGAACTATCAATTATTGAATAGGTTAATATTCTAAGTAATTATTTAATAAAATATTATGCAATATTTAATAATTAATTATGCCATAAATAGAAAATATAATGTTTCCAAGAACGTAAGATCATCATTCTCTTCAAGATAGTCTGAAAGTGATGTTATATTTTAAAAAAATGTCAAGAAAAAAAATTGGCAGCAATTGATTTAATTAATAATTATAACGATGCAACTTTAAATTTTGACAGTTTGTTGGTTGATCATTTGCACCCCTTTGACAGGAATTAGGGCCGCTTGCCCAAATGAGTAATGAGGATCCACTTGTACAACTTCTCCGGAGAGGAGAATCCATTGAGCTTGGAGACTGTGGCCATATAGAATGTGTTTTTCAACTAACAGGACTTCCCCTCAATACAGAGCTAAATCCATTGGTATCAAGATTAGAATGTTTGGGGTTACATAGACTACCTAAGCTGAGGCATATAAGTGAGGGGCCCACACGATTTATCAGTCTTCAGAATCTTCGATCTGTAACGATCACTGAATGTAATGAATTAAAATGCATCTTCCCACTCAGCATTGCGAAAAGCCTATCTCAATTGGGGTGCCTAAGCATAGAGAAGTGTGATAAGTTAGAACAAATCATTGAGGGTGAGGAATCTTTTGATGGCTTAAAAATGACTTCAAATTCTTCTGCTCCTCTTCTATATGGATCCCAAAACACAGGTATGTTACATCCACATAAATATTTTTTTATGTTTTTTATTTATGCTGGTTGGATAATTTCAATATTATATTATGACAAATACTTTACAAAACTACAAAGTAAATATAGTCTCTTTTCAAAAAAAAAAAAAAGAAGTGAAAAAAAAATTCGGTTGAGCAAAATCGGTACAACGTTTTTTTGAAGCTGTGAATTTTTTTAATTGCTTCTCTATGTGTGAATATTTTCAGGTTCATTTAATTTGTGCAGTCTTGATTTGCTAATAGTCGGAGATTGTCCAATGCTGAAATCGTTGTTCACACTATCCACGGCTAAAACCTTAACATCATTGTTCCATTTGGAAATTGAGAGATGTGGTGGGTTGCAATATGTTATAAAAGATGAGAGAGTTGAAGGAAATAAAAGTGAGGAAACAGTTCATGATGATGGGCAGGCCTTGCTTCCACATCTCACGTTCCTAAATTTGATAGATTTACCAAATCTCACTGAAGTCTATAGAGGGTTTAATTGGCAATCTTGCGCATGTCCTAAAGTAGAGAACTGTCCAAAGCTGATTCCAACATTAGCTGCTTCTTCAGAGGAATTGCCACAAACATCAGGTGCACACTTTACCTTGGGTCTGGATTCCCTCATTTTTTAATGACGATCATTTTTATAAGATCATAAACTTGCATTTTATCCAATAGTTATTATTTTGCCATGTCTCATCCGTCAAGTAAAGTTGAAATTTGTTGATATAAAAAATATAGGTAACTCTATCTTCAATTAGGCCTCTACCTCTAATATAATATTTTCTTAATAATTTTTTATTAATTTTATATTATTTGTCTATATCTCATTTAAGTTTTTATTTAAAAATTTAAAATTTTTTATTCTTTTACTAGACATGTATTCCATATGATTGCATGAGACTCATGTGGCTTAGTTCAAATTAAAAATAAATTTTTTTTGAAAAGAATAAAATTGAGAAAATATGAAAAAAAAAACTCATCAACAGTTTAAAAACAATATTCTACAACACTATTCATTCTCCTTATATATATATATATATGAGATATTACTTTAAATGATATTTTTTTAATTATTTTGAAAGTAAATTTAAATAACTATAATATGAAAATTTGTATAGGTTTAAAATAGAACACTTAAATCTAATATATTAAAATTTTCATACGTTGTATTTGGAAGTTTGAGATATTTTCTTTGATTAAGAAACATACGTTATACAATATGGACGTACTACTCTAGTTTCTTTATCATTTGTTTATAA
>JAIUCV010001873.1:0-60526 GCA_026724425.1 Erythrophleum ivorense | reverse complement strand
AATTTTAAATTTAGAGTTAAGATATTTTAATTTTACATAAAGCATTTTATAATATTTCAATTATTTCATTTATTTATTTATTTATTGATAGATCAGCTTTATTTACTTTCAAACGAACAAATGTGTCTCATGTGGCAGGGAGACGATGAAATACCTATACTACAATATTCTTACCATGGATTTTTTTTTTAAGTTTTATTGAAATTATTTAGATTTTTTATTTTTAAAATATACAAAAACTACTTATAAAATAAAGAATAAGTTATACAAATTTTCATTGAATTTTGTTAAAATTATACAGATTTCTCATTTATTTTTTCAAATATATACAAAATTTTCTTGAAAATAAAAGAAAATTTTGCATAATTTCAAAAAAATTCAGAAAAAATCTATATAATTTAATTTTTTATTTTATGAGAATTTGTGTATATATTAAAATAAAATAAAAGTTTATGTAATTCTAAAAATTTTAAAATATTTGTATAATTTATTTTTTGTATTAGAAAATTTGTATATATTTAAAATAAATAAAAAATTTATGCAAATTTAACAAAATTATATATATTATATTATATATATATATATTATATTATATTATATATATATATATATTATATTATATATATATATATATATAGTGTGTGTGTGTGTATAATTTATTTTGAAAATAATCACCAAAAGCTCTCTTCTCTGACCCACCGTTCCCATCTGGGAGAGGCCGATAGCCAGGTACTATCCAAAGCGACCTATAAGTACGGCCATTTCATATTTGAGTAATTAAGAATTGGTAAACTTGATATTCTTTTAATATTTTAAAATAAAAAATACATAGAACATGAATAATAGTTATACACTATTATTTTTTATTATTTTATTTTATTTCATTATCGGAGCAATCTATTTCCTCTCCACGCATAAGAAACCATTGATTATTGATTAAATTTTACGAATCTTTCTTAAATTTTATTAAAATTCTATAAATTATCTTTATATTTTCAAAATATATATTGTAATTTAATTTAAAATTTTTAGATTAAAATATCTTTTATCAATCTAAATATATAAATATATATATCTAAATATATAAATAAAACTAAGAAATAATAAAATTTATTTTCATTAAATTAATTAAATTATATATGTAAGTTATTAAAAATATTTTAGTCAAAAATTTAAAATTAAACTAAATATAATGTAAATTTTTATTTTTAAAAAAATTCCAATATATATTTAAAGAATAAAAAGTTTTATATAGTTTTAATAAAATTTAGAGATAATATGGGTAATCTCTTCTTGTTTACTTTTTATTCAAAAAGAAAAATTTCCATTCGTCTTTTTCAAACTCCCTTTTCGTACAGGCCGCACTTGAATCTGTCCTTCCTCATATAGTCCTCCCCCGTGTGTCACCTCCATTAGATAACGCAGCTATCACACCTGCCTCTCAATTTACCAAAATACCCTCATCCTTTTCCGTCCTTACTTGTCCTTTTGCGTACGGAAGCCCCTTTATACTCTGAAAAGACTTAAATACCCTCTATTCTCCAATTTATAATATTCAAAAAGGCCGCTGAAGGTGGGACACGTGTTGCACACCACATAGGGATCCTGTGAAATCTGTGGTCTGAAACATCCATGTTTATCACAATCTTAAAAGTTTAGGTTTATGTTATATGAAGTATAAGTTTATTAACAAATTTATTTATATAATAAAATATCTCATTTTTTTTATAAATTTGAAAGCAGGAAATATCAATCTTATTTAATTTAATAATTTTTTATAATTTTTTTTAAATAGTAAATATTATATTATATTTTAAAATTGATATATTAAAACTTTAATTAAATCTTAATTTAAAAGTATAGAATGCATTTTTTCTTAATTATAAATATAGAAGAATATTCTCGCATGTTTAACGGACACAATGATTTTGAAAGGACAAGAGGGATAGTTATGTCTTTTTGGATGAATGGAAACACAAGTTTACGGCCCACAAGAAGACAACAAGGACATTTCAGTCTTTCCATCTTCCCCTCTTCCTCAGTCTCTCCCTCTAATTTTCCAAAACCAAAGTCATAATAAATCTTCTATCAGCCGTTGGGATTTGGGAACAAAATCCCATTTAAGAATCCTCTGCTCTGTATTCTCACAGATCTTCACTGAAGAGGAAGAAAGGAGGCACACATTTACAGATATCTTCCTTGTCTTCTTCCATTATGGTCATGAAGAAGCGAATATCCCCTGAAACACGGAACCCATTTGATGTTCTCTCTGAGGAGCTCGTCTTCACCATCCTCGACCTCCTTAATCCGAACCCACTTGACAAAAAGTCATTCTCCTTAGTCTGTGAATCTTTCTATTCTATCGAAGCCAAACACCGCCGAACCCTGAAGCCCCTTCGCTCCGAACACCTCCCTGCAATCTTAAATCGTTACCCATTTGTGACCCATCTCGATCTTTCTCTTTGCCGTCGAGTCACCGATAGTTCCTTGACCTTTGTAGCGAACGCTTACAAAGCCACGCTCCAACGGATTGATCTATCGCGGTCCAAGTTCTTCTCCAGTAATGGGTTACTTAGTTTAGCTATGAATTGTAAGAATTTGGTGGAGTTAGATTTATCGAATGCGACAGAGCTGAAAGACACGGCGGCGTCTGTGGTGGCTCAGTTTTGGAATTTGGAGAAGTTATGGTTGGCAAGGTGCAAGCTGATTACGGACATGGGAATTGGGTGTATTGCAGTTGGGTGTAAAAAGTTGAGGTTAATTTGCTTGAAGTGGTGTGTAGGTGTGGGCGATTTGGGTGTGGAGTTGATTGCTATCAAGTGTAAGGAACTTCGCAGTTTGGATCTCTCTTATTTGCCTGTAAGCCTTCTCCCTCTGCTTCACTTTTATTGTCTCTGTTTGGCTGCTTTTTTTAATTTTTTGGATAAAACTTGAAGTAAAGTTGATTAAGTGCTCTAATAAAAGTATGATATATGGAGTAATTTTCTTTCAAAGAACTAATCATATCATATTGATTAATTCTTTAAAAGAAAATTACTTCTAATTAACAAAATAATCTTACATATATTTGCTCTAATTTAAAAAAAGCAACCAGGAAATGGGGATTTTGTGGTGGACGCTAGTGTTTTTGTCAATGCTAAGGGCAATTGGGATTTTGAGATTTTAATTTCACAGTTTGAATTATGTTTAAAATTGAGATATACTAAAAATGCAAAGAGGATCCTATGCTATGCAGTAAAGATGAAAAAAAAAAAAAATATATATATATATATATATATATATATATATATATACAACGGCTCTGTTTGGGGGCACCGTACCTCTATTGTGCTTTAGGGCAAAGTAGAGGGTCCGCATTGTTAAAAATGAGATTTTGAATTAGGGGGATGGGTGGTATTACATAAAAGAGGGGTAATTTTGTCCTTTTAGATTATTGACATTATTAATGAGCAATGTGTTGCACATGGACCTGAGAAGTTAGAGTTAACTGAAGTTTTTAATGGTTCGGGGTCATTGCTGCGGGGCTAATAGATCAAGGGGTAAATTGTTATCTAAAAAAAAAATTCGGGGGACGTTGCAATTGGATGCAAAGTTCAGGCTAGATTAGTTCAATTTCCCCTATTTGTTATAATTTTTCTATTGAAATTGGTTTGAACTAATGGCCTAGGTTTAATGAGACATCAAGGTTGGTAATTACTAATGGTGCTCAGGTTTTTGAGCTAGCTCTACCGGGAAAAGAAATTAAGAAACAAAAGTACTGAAAAAAAAAGGGTTTTCAGTTCATTTATATTTCTCATGTGACTCTACAACAAGTGAAGTGATATTCCTCAGATCCGATGATTACTAAGAAATAAGAATTAATATTTCAATTAGATCATTTTCAATTTTTCATTCAAGATAAGTTAAGTGAGTGCTTGATTGTACTCTTATATCTTTAAATATCTTTGCCTGTTGATCTAGTTGAGATAACTAATTTTGTATGTTTCTTGTGTTGGGCAGATCACAGATAAATGTTTATCATCAATTTTAAAATTGCAATATCTTGAAGATTTGGTTCTTGAAGGATGCTTTGGCATTGATGACGACAACCTTGATGTCTTCAAACAAGGTTGCAAAACATTAAAGGTATATGTGGAGGGTTAGCTTGTCGGTTTTAGTTTGTTAATTGTCTAGTAACGACAAAGATGGCTCGAAGAAACTGTTGTTGTTCAATTTTGAAATTGGACAGGGTGTGGAAAATTTCAGCTTTGACCTACCAATAATTTACCATTTTCTGCGGTATTAGGAGTGTGAAAGTGGGAAGAAGCTAATTTGTTTTTTCCTTTTTCTGTTTTGTTAAAAAAATAAAATAAAATAAAATTTGATGTGCATCAATGGTGCACGTTTTATGCAGTTAATAGTAAATATAATTGCACTAATCCATATATTGTTCATTTTTTTTGCTCTCAATGCAGAAACTTGATATCTCTGGTTGTCAAAACATAACTCACATTGGTCTGTCTGCGCTAGCAAGCAGTTCTGGATGTCTTGAGCAACTTACTTTAGCAGATGGTTCTCCTGTAATCTTCTGCTTCCTTTGTAATTTTTTCAATACTTTTGGTCCTGAGGTTTCTTTTTGTTTTATTTATTTATTTATTTGGGTCTTTGGTCCTCAGGATTTCAACTGTAGCTAATTGTTCGAAGTTGATGATCCAGGTGACTCTTGCTCTGGCTGATGGTTTGAACAAACTTTCCATGTTGCAATCAATCATATTAGACGGTTGCCTGGTTACTTCTTCCGGATTAAGGGCCATTGGAAATTTATGCATGTCACTAAGCGAGCTGAGTTTAAGCAAATGTTTGGGAGTGACAGATGAAGCTCTCTCATTCCTTGTGTCAAAACACACAGATTTAAGAAAGCTTGACATCACATGCTGCCGCATGATAACTGATGTATCCCTTGCAAGCATTGCAAATTCATGCATTAGTCTTACTTCTCTCAAGATGGAGTCATGTAGCCTAGTTCCAAGAGAAGTGTTCGTCTTGATTGGACAGCGATGCCATTCTCTGGAGGATCTTGACCTAACTGATAGTGAAATTGATGATGAAGGTTTTCAATCCTCTCCCTCCTCTCCCTTGGACTTACGATGTCAACTGCTATGCTTACCATCTCTTTCTGTAGGTCTCAAATCCATTTCTCGTTGTGCCCAACTTTCCAACCTAAAATTAGGAATCTGCCTGAACATAACTGACAGGGGACTTGCCTATGTTGGCAAGTGCTGCTCGAAGTTAAAGGAGCTAGATCTCTACAGGTTTGTACTTGGAATTTATGAGTTTTTGCGTTTCTTTATTCCTGTCATAAGATGAACAATCTATACATTCTTTGAAGAATTTAATAATGATTTTGAGACACTACAACCTCGGCAATAGTTCATGTTTGAGCCTAAAAGGCTCATGGTTGGCTTGTTTAATAGGTTGCAAGTGTACAAATGCATATGGCTATTGCTGATTTATTTCAGTAATCTGATAATGGAGCTGACACTATCTCTTGAAAGTGACAATAATTTACTGGGATTCTATAAACTGATAAGGCAATGAAGCACCTCTTGAAAATTTAAAAAAAACTATTTGACTCACACACACATTTAATTTCCTGATAATAAAACAATATTCTTTAGCATTAACTTGTATCAAATCAGATTGGTTTTCAAAGTTGAAAAAAATATGTTGAGATATAATTGCCTTACTAGTAATAATGCATTAACATTTAGAATATGTAATTGGTGAGCTGACTTGATAAGATTTGGGTATGGCTTGTTGATCAAATGTGTTTAAAACCTTTCTTAATTCTTGAGCTTGGCTTATTTAGTAAATGACCTATTTCTTTCAGAGCAGCTTGTGCAAGTATCACATGAAAGCTTTTGTTACTTCTAATTTTCACATAAGGATTGTTATCCATAGTCACCAGAGATTATATTCTTTGTTCAGGTCTACAGGAATAACAGATTCCGGTATTTCAGCAATTGCTTGTGGTTGCCCTGAACTTGAGATGATTAATGCAGCCTATTGCACTGCCATCTCTGATGGCTCCTTGATATCCTTGTCACAATGCCCAAAGTTGAAAACACTTGAAATTCGTGGGTGTACTCTTGTGACATCGATAGGTCTAGCAGCTATTGCGAAGAAGTGTAAGCAACTTGCTCGTCTAGACATAAGAAGTGTTACAACATCGATGATAGAGGGATGATTTCACTAGCTTATTTCTCCCAAAACCTAAGACAGGTTCTCTTCCTCATTTCTCAGTTTCTTCAGAAACATAACAGATGCAAGAAAGATTTACTACAATACTAATGGTGTGTCATCTTCTTTGTAGATAAATTTGTCATACAGCTCAATTACTGATTTGGGGCTACTTTCGCTCACAAGCCTCAGTTGCCTACAGACCTTTTTCGGTTCTCCACTTGCAGGGCTTGACTCCAAGAGGACTGGCTGCTGCCTTATTGGCATGTGGAGGGCTAACGAAAGTGAAGCTCCATCTTTCATTAAGATCGTCGTTGCCTGAGCCTTTTATCAAACACATAGAAGCACGTGGGTGTGTATTCGAATGGAGAAATAAAGTGTTTCAGGTATGTGTATGTTTGGTTCCTATCTTAATATGTAGCAAAGTACTTGATTAATTTTGTAAAACTGAACCTGTGGTAGTAACACTTGCTTTCCCCAAGCAATAAAAATGTTGGATATTGCTGTATCTAGCCCTCTTTATACCCTTCATATGAAGCTGAAATTTAAGTTCTAAAGCACTTATTATTTGTTAGATTAGTACCATGATCTGAAATTTTGGAACTTGTAATCAAACAGAAGTGAGGCTGACTTGCGGTCCCAATTTTTACTAAACTTTAGACTTAAAGAGAAAATTCCTATTTTGGTCTCTGACAGTCTTTTTTCAGTTTTTTTCAACTTAGTCTTTCAATCATAAAGATATTGTCAATGTTGTTAATGTCATACCCTTCCATCCTATTTTCATTCAAAAATCAATGCCAGACCTATCGGATTGTTAGTTTGGACATTTATGGCTTAACTGGTACCATTAACTCACACCTCAAAGTGCTCAATCCAAGTCACCAATTTATTAAATTTGACGTTAATTTTGGATGAAGATAGGATGAAGGGTAATACTGAAAGCATTTTAATAATTTGGGGACTATTGAATGTGGGCATATCTGTCATGGACCAAAATAGGATTTTCCTTTTATGATAATGATACTTATATAGAAAAACTTAAGAAGTAGAGATTTAAGGCTCCATTCAGCTAGTTCGAGTAATATTGTGTAGTTACTGGTAAATTTGATTATGTCACTAAGATTAATTTTTGTCCCATTTGCAGGCTGAATTGGATCCTAGGTGTTGGAAACTACAGTTGGAAGATCTGACGCATTAGAGACTTTCCAACCTGTTAATGTTGAGAAAGACTTGCACATGCCAATGCAAAACATAAGTTGGTGAGGCGAAGGGTTTTGTGGGTATCAGATGACAATACAAACCCATCTGATTCCCCAAAAATATTAAAAAAGAAAAAGGGGGGGGGGGGGGGGGGAGAGGGAGAACTCTCTGCTTGTACTCTTCGTTACACGGAATAGTGTTGCCCTTTGGTAAATTGTTGAAGCAGGGTTAACGAAATGTCAATTATAAACTTCGTAACTCTTCAATAAACATCAAGTATGGAAGTTATTTGAAATAAGCTTGCTGGCTGTCTATGCTACCTGCTGTAAATTAAGATTGCTCATTTTCCTTATCAAGTGCCATACCCTCCAACCATCCCCCCCCCCCCCCCCCCCCCCCTCTCATAAAAAAAAACAATGGTGAAAAATTATGACACATTCTCCTTTGCATACCAATTAGTGTAAAGAACTAATTGAAATCTGTCAACAAGAGTATACTAGTATGGTAGTGATCTCATTACTGGAATCATTCACTTTATTAAAATTTTAAAACAAATGAATTTATTCCTGAAAGATTATTATTATTATTTGGTCTTTTAAAGATATGATTTATCAATTTAATTTTTTTAAAAATTTCTCTCCATCAAAATTGTTTTTATGATGGGTTTTTTATTAATAAATGTGAGCTAACATAACTGTTAGCTCATGACCTGCATATGTCAATGTGACATTTTTTTTTTTCCAAAATGAAATTATTTAGGCAAATTTTACGAAACTAAGTGGCTATCAGAACTGTCATTTTGGAAGAAATTTATTGTGGGAGAAAATGTCTTCTAGAGAAGTACAGATTATGAGTTGATAGCAATATAGACTTGTTTTATTTATTAATTGATAAATTTAATCCTTGAAAAACTAAATTAAAAAGAAAAGGTCTTTCAGGCCTAAATTATCAATTTACTCAAACTTTTATTAATTTCTTGCTGAATTGAAATGGCTCTACAAGAATTATTCTAAAATCAACTGAAGCCAAAGGCATTATCTAAAGTACTAGATTTAGTTTAAAATCGAAAATGACATGGTCTCATCCACGGAACCATGTTCAACTGGTCAAAGTGACAATGCACAAATTAACCCACAATCCTACAATCTGTGTTGCTCTTACCACTGACTTTTGTTGTTCTTTCACTTTCTGTTTTGTACACCAATTACTGGATAGAAAAGTAGCTTTTATATTAAAGTGGTTTGATATGCAAAAAATTAGAAATAAAAACAAAAATTGAAAAAAAAATAATTTTGTACATAAAAAATAACTATTATATTCCTACTTTTAAAAATTAAAAAAAATATATTATTAAATAATAATTATAAAGATATAATAAATATTTTTTAAAAATTCTATCCTTTCTCTTCCTACCAAACTTGCAGTTGTCAATAACCACGTTTTTTTATTTATTGTTTAAAATCAATGGTCTTCTGGGGAGGGTTTGTGTAGTTTAGATGAAATCAAAATCATCTAAATAGTGCCATTTTCCGTATTCTTTTTGAAACTGTTACCAAAAAGTGAAGATAGACAAAGCAAAGGTCCCACCGGGAGTCGAACCCAGGTCGCTGGATTCAAAGTCCAGAGTGCTAACCACTACACCATGGAACCTACTGTTGGCTGAGCAGCCAGCCGAATCATTATAAATATTTATGCCGTTGCCACTTGTACCAAAATTACTGGCCTTAAAATTTTAACTTGAAACTTCATAAATGCCAATCACCCATTCACCATTTATATCAGTCTATTATAAGAATTATAATTCAAATAATATAATATATTCCCAAAAATATTTCTATTACCTAGAAATGCTGCCGTTAAAAAATAATAAATGATTCTTTTATTTAAAATTAATTTAATTATAATTTAAAATTGGAACACGAGAGTTTTATCAGAAAGAAAAGAACTAAATCGCATCTAAATATTACTGAATGTGACTACCAAAAAATAAAATAAAATAATAAACTCATGATATCTTTAAGGGTTAGTATTCTTTAAAAAAAAAATCTCAAATATGCTATTTAAGCAAATCAAGAATGAACTTTAGTTGCCAAAAACAAGACCCATTTCCAAAAAAACCGGTCCAATAAAATAGTGAGAGGCACAGCAATTTCATACAATGGTGCCACATAATCAGACACACGGCTACACGTCGAACGCCATCCAATGAATGAACACATCACATCCTCTGCTTCTTTCGTCCTAGCCGCCTCTCTCCTTCTTGCAATGATTCTCCATTCCAGTCAAACCCGCAAGGCTTGACCCGTTCTGGGTTTTTCCACAGTCAAACTTCCCTTCATAGCTTCGTCGAAGTATCTCCCATGACTTTAAATCTCTCCGAATTTCGCCTCCTTCTCTCCTTATATGGCTTCAAACCCCTCTCCCAATTTGAATTCAAATCCACCAAGCTCTTCTTCCTCTCATTTCATGACGACCTCGTTCACTGAACTCCTTTCCATGGATAATCACTGGGCTACTTCTGAAATTCCGAAATTCAAGTCAACCCCACCTCCTTCCTTACCCCTTTCTCCCTCCCCTCTTTCTCCTTCTTCATATTTGGCTTTCCCTTCTGGGTTTAGCCCAACCCAGTTCTTGAACTCGCCCTTGTTTCTTTCATCCCCAAATGTAAGTTATAATTTGCGTTTTTCTGAGTTTAACAAATCCAATTTTTATGTTTTTGGTCATTGCTAGCTGGGTTTTCTGTGTTTTCTATGTTGGTTTAGTTCCAATTACGAGCTGTCTTTTGCATTTTTCTGTGTTTTATGATTCTGATTATGTGTTTTTGGCCATTGCTTATTGTGGGTTTTCTGTAATTTTCATGTGCGTTTAGGTTCTTCCATCTACTGAGACTTTTAATAACAAGGAGGAGGAGAAAGCATACTCTGACTTCTCTTTCCAAACCCAAACCAAGCCCTCGTCCCTCTCTGAATATTCTTCCAGCATGTTTCAAGCGGTGAGTTCTGTTCTTATGTGATATGTATGACCATGACCATTTAACTAAACTGTAATTGGGTTGTGTCTGTTTCTATGTTTATTTATTGAATCATTAAGAACTCTTGGTGACTTGTTTTCGCTCTCTGTGTTGCTCTTGGTACACTTGTAGATACTTTCTTATATTTGCTTCTGCTCCGTGCGGGTTGTGGGGTCACTTTATAACCCCTTTTTATGGCCCTTTGAATTGCCTTCTTCCTTCGTCTGGTTTGTTTTGTTTCTCGTATGTCCTTTTTTGTCAATATAAGCAAAGTTTGATCTTTCGATAATGAAAACAATATTCAGATTTCAGAACTCAACTACTATATGCTAAAGTTGATAGAATCAAACTAACAAGCATATAAATGGATGTTACTATTTCCTGACAGACAGTATACAGTGTTATAATTCTCAAACTACATATCAGAACGGAAGAAGTAATTTATTGATATTTTAAACTTGTTATTCTTGTCATTTATTTTTATCTATCTTGTAATGCGTTTTTTTTTTTCTTGGTTTAAACAGCAGGAACCACTGAAACAAGAAACATGGAATGAGCAGACAGCAAGGAAATCCGAATATCCATCAACTCAGAGCTTCTCCTCAGAAATGGCTTCAACCAGACCACCACAAATACAAAGCAATTTGGCCGCCGGTTCTGGTTATACTAACTACACGAATTCGTCTCAGTCCATAAGAGAGCAAAAGAGGTCAGAAGATGGGTACAACTGGAGAAAATATGGACAGAAACAAGTGAAGGCAAGCGAGAATCCACGCAGTTATTACAAGTGCACGCATCCAAATTGCTCGATGAAGAAGAAAGTTGAGAGGTCTCTGGATGGACAAATTACTGAGATAGTATATAAGGGAAGCCATAACCATCCCAAGCCTCAGTCTACTAGACGAACAAGTTCTCAATCAATTCAACCTTCTTCCTCTTGTACCAACTCTGGGATTTCTGATCAATCAGCGGTGACCTTAGGGAATCCACAAATGGAGCCAGTCTCAATACAAGAAGATTCTTCGGTCTCTGTTGGAGAAGAAGACTTTGAGCAAACATCACAAACCTGTTACTCTGGGGGTGATGACAACGACTTTGGCCCTGATGCCAAAAGATGGTAAGGTCATAGTATTACAGTGCATGTAATGGCCTGTTTTGATTTATATAAACGAGTTCTGATTCTGATTCCTTTTTCACAGGAAAGGAGAGAATGAAATTGATGGCTATCCTACCTCTGGGAGCAGAACTGTGAGGGAACCAAGAGTTGTAGTTCAAACTACAAGTGAAATTGATATTCTTGATGATGGCTATAGGTGGAGGAAATATGGACAGAAAGTAGTTAAGGGAAATCCAAACCCAAGGTATCTAACTGATTCTAATAAAATCCCTTTAAGAAACCTTTGATCACATCAGGTGTTAGATAAGGTGCACGTGAATTGGCCCGAATACCATCTGACAACAATATTCAAAAGAAAAGAAGTACCCTTTAAGGCTATTTTTGTTTCTATAGCTTGAAACTCGCTTACTTGGTCAAATAGAAACCCTTTAAGGACTTTTCACCTAACTAGAGAGGTGGATTAGTTGAGGTGCACGGAACCCTTTGAGAGATTGAGTCCCAACGTTGCAATTTCTTTTTGTTACCATTCTCCATAACTCGCTTACTTAACTTGATCAAATTCTCCTATCTGCAGGAGCTACTACAAGTGCACAGCTCCCGGTTGTTCGGTGAGGAAGCATATCGAGCGAGCAGCGCATGATACAAAAGCTGTGATCACAACATATGAAGGGAAACACAACCATGATGTTCCTGCAGCGCGAGGCAGTGGGAGTTATAACATAAGCGGAGCGTCTCTGAATAGCAACACCACCAGCAACACTGTACCTCCGCCTATAAGGCCCTCGGCGGTGACCAGTTATTCTAGCAAATCAAGTTTCACAAATTCACTTCATAACAGTAGCCTACCAACATCTGCAAGTCAAGAACCATTTCCACTAGACATGTTGCAGAGCCCAGCAAGTTTTGGGTTCTCGGATTTCGTTAGATCACTCGGCTCATATAACAATCATGCTTAATACCCAGATGCTGTATGCTCCAAGGCCAAGGATGAGAAGAAGGAAGATTCATTCCTTCAGTAATTTTTGTCCAAGAACGTCTGAATTTGGAACCAAAATGGAGCATATAATCATAGATATGCCGTTGTATAGCATATAGGATATTATAGTGAAATAGAAACAAAGAATTATGGAAAATGCTATAGCTTGACAAGAAGTATTTTAACTTTCAACTTAAATATAGGATTCAGGAGGGGATACAGAAAACATTTGGCTGATGAACTGTGTCATTCTTTTGTTGTATTTGTTTGTCGGAAAAGAAAAATGTTTTTACTTGGATTTTATATGCTTGTATTAGAAAATTTACCATTCTCTTTGTATTTCTTGTCTTTATTAAAGATTATTCGTAACAAAGTACTAGCTTTCAATATTTGCATCAACATTTTTATTCCATTTATTCCCTCAATCCAGAAAAGTAAATACACACAACAAACTTCTGCTCTGTTATTATAATTTCTCAACTGGTTGTCCTTGAAATATTCAATTTGTGAAGATGATAAAATGCTTTGCAGGGACAGATAAGATCGAGTAAATATTGCAACCGACTTCTGCTTTAATAAAGAAAGAAAAAACACGGTTTAGAACGTTCACCCTGCTCAGAATTAGTCAGAGGATCTAGCTTATGACCAAAATATATGAACAAAGTCAAGAAATGCATTCATCATTTCATTGTGTTTCTGCCAAATTGGTGTCTGGAACGAAAAAAGGAGGAGGTTTAATTTAGATATTTTTCTTTATTTGGATTGAAATCAGATATTTTCTTTCATTTTCTTCTATTACATTCTTCACATAAATGTAATATACAGATAAACAAATATATGTATGACAATATTTTGATGGGGAATGATTTGTGGAAGTTCAGATATAAGACTGAGTTGATAATTTGTAGCCTGAAATAAGGGATGACAGAGCAAGACAAAAGAAGGCCAAAAAAGAGAAGCTAATGGCTGCAGCTGAAGAGTCCGTAAATATATTGTCTGCTCCTTGCCTCATTCTATTTGTCATTGGAACCGCTGAAGATGCTGATGATATCAACAAATATGCCATTATCTGCAAAACTCAAAACCTCAACTCAACAAGCCAGCATTTTACACTCTACGAAGATATCATGAAAAAACCAATAATATACTTCTTAATCTGAAAAGTT
Source organism: Erythrophleum ivorense (assembly GCA_026724425.1). Lineage (NCBI taxonomy): Eukaryota > Viridiplantae > Streptophyta > Magnoliopsida > Fabales > Fabaceae > Erythrophleum > Erythrophleum ivorense. The sequence continues at coordinate 46,838 of JAIUCV010001873.1, read as the reverse complement.
TTAAGCTAGTCTCAGTTTCTATAGACAAAATTAATCATAAAGAAATATATAATATATGAAGCACTAATATTATATAATTTGGACCAATTCACAGTTTCAGCCTGACTCTAAGCCTTACCTCATAGAAAACCACCCAAATAATCAAATATTCTTAGAAACTCATTGACCTATACCGTCGTATAAATGTGATTACCTCCTCCTTGGCTATGTAACATCTTTTGACTCGGTTTATTCTTCACTAATTAGATCGTGAAAGTTCGTGTTAATATCCTCCTCTTTTGTTTGTCTTACAAGATCACTCCGCGTAATATGGTAAGAGACCATTCATCCAACATATTTTTAATGAGGCTTATATTTGACAAATGAACATATTTATTCATGATAAGCTTTAATTTATTTATTTTTATACCTTGAACCTACGTCATAATCTCTAATTTTTATTTTGGCCAACGAAGCTTTGAACGATTCAAATGAAGCGCCTGCCCACCAAAACAGGGTCAGCTTTATAGCGCGTTACTTCCGGGCAACACCCTAACATTATGTTTAATATATTGATTGTGGACAGTGACAAGTGAGCAAGAGCCGTTACATCGTCACCTGAGTGTAGTGAAAAATAAACAAGGGCTTCTACATTTTCGTGAACGAATGTGGGTAAAGAAGTTAGTTCATGAGAGTAGGATTCGTTTTGGGACTTGGAATATAAGTACACTTACGGGTAAGTCAATGAAAATAATAGATACCATGATTAAGAGAAAAATTAATTTTATGTGTTTACAAGAAATTAAATGGGTAGGAGAAAAAGTAAAAGAATTAGACACTTCGAATTTTAAACTTTGGTATACTGGGCAGGCTAAATCTAGAAATGGAGTAAGTATAATTGTAGATAAGTTTTGAAAAAATACTATAGTAGATGTAAAATGGTTAGGAGATAGAATCATTACATTAAAATTAATAGTAGAAAAGGAAATTTTTAATGTCATTAGTGCTTATGCACCACAAGTAGGATTAGAAGAATATCACAAAGTAAAGTTTTGGGAGGATTTAGAATGTTTAGTTCAGGAAATACCATTAGGAGAAAAGATTCTTTTAAGAGGGGATCTAAATGGTCATGTGAAAAGTGTATCTTCAAGTTACGAGGGTGTTCATGGAGGATATGACATAGGGGAAGCAAATGTAGAGGGTAAAACTATTCTAGACTTTTCATTGACGTTCGATCTTATATTAGTTAACACTTATTTTAGAAAGCGTGAGGAACATTTTATCATGTACAAAAGTGGAAGGGTATGTTTTCTTAAATCGATTTCTTTCTTATAAGAAAATCGAATAGAAAACTTTGTATGGATTGCAAAGTTATACCTGGAGAGAGTTTAACTACTCAATAGTGTTCTGGTTATGGATATACGAGTTAGGAGGGGAGTAAAAAATAAAAGCCAAAATAGGATGTTAAGGACTAAGTGGTGGCAACTTAAAGGAGATAAAGAAAAGAATGTGCAAAAACGGATTGTGGAGAAAGGACCTTGGACAATACAAGGAAGTGCTAACAATATGTAGAATGGAATGACTAAAGAGATTAGGAAAGTGGCAAAGAAAATATTAGGTGAATCAAAAGATTTTGAACTTAGAGATAAAGAATCTTGATGGTGAGATGCAAGCGTACAAGATAAGGTTAAAGTTAAGAGGGAGTGTTATAAAGTGTAGTCATTATGTAGGAGTAATAAAAATTGGGAGAAATATAAAGTAGCTAAGAAAGAGACTAAGAAGGCAGTGAGCAAAGCGAGAATGAGGGCATTCGATGGGTTATACCAATCTTTAGGTACTAAAGTTGAAAAAAAAAATATTTATAAGTTAGTTAAAAGTAGAGAAAGAAAGACAAGAAATGTTGACCAAACAAAATGTATTAAAGATGAAGAAGGTAAAGTCTTGATCACAGAATAAGATATCAGAGAACGGTGAAAGAATTATTTTCATAGGTTTTTTAATGAAGGCTATGAGATTGCATTGCAATCGGATAGATTAGACACTAGATAAGAGAATCAAAATTATACTTTTTATCGTAAGATTTGTGAGGTAGAGGTAAAAGAAATATTAAAGAGAATGGAGAATGGTAGAACAGTTAGACCGGATAATATACCTATTGAGGTATGGAAGAATTTAGGAGGGAAAGGTATAAGTTGACTCACAAAGTTATTTAATAAAATTATGAGATCTAAAAGAATGCCAGATGAGTGGAGGAAAAGTTCTTTAATTCCTATTTATAAGAATAAGGGGGACATTCAAAATTGTGCAAATTATAGAGAAATTAAGCTCATGAGCCACACAATGAAATTATGGGAAAGAGTAATTGAACAACGATTAAGGAAAGAGACCCAAGTTACGGAGAATCAATTTGATTTTATGCCGGGAAGATCAATTATGAAAGCAATATATTTGTTGCGAAGATTAATGGAACGATATCGAGAGAATCAAAGAGATTTACACATGGTATTTATCGATTTGAAAAAAACATATGATAGAGTACCAAAAAAGGTTCTATGGAAGGCTTTGGAAAAAAAAGGAGTTCGTATAATTTATATTCGAGCAATACAAGATATGTATAGTGAGGTTACAACTAGTGTAGTAACAAAAGGTAAACGTACAGAAAATTTTTCGATAACTATTGGTTTACATCAAGGGTCAACTCTGAGTCTTTATTTATTTACTTTAGTATTAGATGTGCTTACTGAACATATCTAAGAGCCGGTACCACGGTGTATGCTATTTGCAGACGATATTATCTTAGTTGAGGAATCAATAGTAAAAATGAATAAGAAGTTAGAGAGGTAGAGATTAGTTTTGGAAACTCATGGATTTCGTTTAAGTAGAAATAAAACCGAGTATATGGAGTGTAAGTTTAGTAAGAGACACATCACTTCTAGCGTAGAAGTGAAAATTAGAGAACATATTATACCACAAATCACACGATTTAAATATCTTGAATCTGTCATACAACATAATGGGAAAATAGAAGAAGACGTAAAACATAAGATTCAAGTGGGGTGGATGAAGTGGAGAAATGTTTCGGGTGTTATTTGTGATAGAAGAGTACCACTCAAACTTAAGGGTAAATTCTATCATACAGTTATAAGACCTGCAATGTTGTATGGAACTGAATGTTGGGTAATAAAAAATCAACAAAAGAATAAGTTCAATGTTACAGAGATGAGAATGTTGCGTTGAATGAGTGAACATATTAGGCGATATCGGATTAGAAATGAATACATTAGAGAGAAAGTAGAAGTCGCCCCTATTGTAGAAAAGATTGTAGAATCAAGACTTATATGGTTTGGTCATATTGGAAGAAGACCTATAAAAGCCCCAATTAGGAGAGTAGATGAGATAGAGAATAGTCCAATAATTAGAGGTAGAGGAAGACCAAGACAAACTATAGAAAAAATTATTAAGAGAGACTTAGATTTAAATGGTTTGTCTAAAAATATGATTTACGATAGGTGCTTATGGCGTCGATTGATCCATGTAGCCGACCCCACTTAATGAGAAAAGACTTTGTTGTTGTTGTTGTTATATGTAGGACCCCATAACTTCTAAGATATAAATTAAGGTCAAGCAACTGTTTTCTCATCATCATCATACATTGAGTAAAGCATGCAGATTTTCTTTTAGATTTGTTAAAATTATGAATTTCTTTTATTTTTAAAATATACATAAATTTTTTGTAAAATTTAAAAAAATTATTTTACATATTAGCTTAATTTTAAATTTTTTAATTAAAATATTTTTTATTAACATAAATGTATATTTTTTAAGCTCAAAAAATTAATTAAAAAATGTTTTAATTAAAAAATTTAAAATTAAACTAAAATATAAAATAACTTATAAAAATATAATTCATCCATTCATCCATATAATATATATATATATATAGAAGCGTTTAGTACCACATCGAAAGTTCTGCTTCCTGATAGATAGGGGTGTACATATGTAGGGTTGAGTCAAGGCGATGCTTGGCCCGAAACTCGACCCGATTAGGGTCTTGGGCGTATTTTTATGCTCGTGGTTCTGCCCTACCCGGAGAAGTCCGATTTTAGAGCGGGTTAGGGCGATCCGGGGATGCTTTAATAAGTAGGGTTGTACATTGGCAGGACTAAACTGAACATCTAGTATGTCTAATACCTAATCCCATTAAGACATGAAGTTTGTTTTTATACCCGTAGCCTTACTCAACTCTAATAAGTCCGATTTATGTTGGGATAGGGCAGGTTAGTGCTGCCCAAACTATTTTTTTTTAATGAATTGATACTTGTAATATAAAAATATTTTTACACAAACTTATAGGCATATATTTCAAAACAATGGACTTTTAGAACTCTTATATTTATATCAGTAATAAAAAAAATAGTCTAGTATTATCAAGTAAAATATAAGATATACTAACATAATTAGTCTTAAATAAATATATATTTTTTATTATTTAATAAAAAAAATATCAGTAAGGATTCATATCAATGATAAAAATAATTAAGAAGTAAAGAATATTTGCGTATGTAATAAAAATTGCAGTATGTAGAGATAATTAAATGAAATAAAAAAAATAAGATGACAAGATATTAATAACTAAAAAAAAATAACTATTAGGCGAGTTGGACGGAACATACTTTTGCCCGTGGCTCAACCCGACCCGGAATAGTCTTATTTAAAGTTATGTCCATTTATATTTTTAGCTCGTCCCAACCCAACTCGATTAGATCGGATTAAGACGTACTCCTAGGGCTAATCAGACCGATGAACACCCCTACTGATAGACGCACTTTTATATTACTTGACAGAAGAGGTTTTCATTTTCAATTCTTTTGTAGAGGTGACCTCGAAAAGAAGTCCTTTTAAGTTACCTATTCAACCTTGTCAGAATTGCGAGTAGCTCAACCAATAAATTTTAGTCTTTGTATACCGTTAGCGACCAAAAAATATTATAAATTTTAAAGGAAAATTATAAATACAATTTTCTCCCAATCAATTAATGATGTTAATTGATTATATTTATACCATTATAATATTTTCATTGTCTAATCTGTATGTATTGTCTAACTGGATTAACATTAGGTACATTTTACGTAGGAAATTGTATTATCTATTTTATTTTTGTCTCTAATTATAATTTTCATTTTAGATTGATTAGTTACCATGACATAGATAAATAAGTTGATTAATTGTTAAAAAAATAATCGATTAAAAATGATTGAAGAAGGAATAGGAAAACCTGATCTCCAAAGAAGTCCAACAACAAAGCTGTTCTAGGCTGAAGAAAATTTCTGCCGGTGTAGAGTTCGTGAGCTTGCCGGAGCACTTGGCCGCCGGTGTAGAATGTTGATAGAATCGATATAGCCAGAACATACCTATGCCAAATTACAATTTCAGTAATTCAAAACCCAGAAACAAACAAAACTAAATTTTGATAAAAACCCAAGAATCTCAATCCAAAATGCTCCCTCACCTACTAAAGTTTTGAAATTTGAAGTTAAAAGAAGGATGTACCTATCCCAATTTGCATTTGCAGTGATTCAAAACCCAGAAACAAAATCAAATTTTGATAAAAACCCAAGAAACTTCAATCCGAGCTTGCTAAACCCCGAAAGTTTTGAAATTAATAGCTAAAGGAAGGACATAACTATCCCAATTTGCAATTCCAGCTCAAACCCCAGAAAAAAAATATATCAAATTTTGATGAAAACCCAAGAGTCTTCACCCCAAGTGCTCCCTAACCCACAAAAATTTTAAAATTGTAAGTTAAAGGAAGGACATAACTATCCCAATTTGCTATTGCAGCTCAAAATCCAGAAACAAAATCAGATTTTGATCAAAACCCCAGAATCTTCAATCCAAAATTTAAATTAGAAGTTAAAGGAAGGAGATCATATCCCAATTTGCCAGTCACTTTTCAAACCCACAAACCCCAAGAATCTTCAATCCAAATGTTCCCAAACCGACAAAAAAATTTAAAATAAAAAGCGAAAGGAGAGTGATGGGAGATTAAATTACCTGTATTCCTCGTATTTATCGAAATCTTTCCAATCGCCATACTTGTTGGTGGCCATGACGATGAAAGCGACCAGAGACAAAAGCAGGGCAATTCCTCTCAACCCCAATGAGCCCTTGCTTAACAAATCGTCCCTCTTCCATCGCCTCAATATTCCGGTCACTCCGCCACCCATTCCCGGCTTCGTTTCGTGGTCCAAATTCGGTAAAGGAGACGCCGGCGTCTGATTCGCCGGCGAAGACTGGACATTCGTCTTTGTCGGTGAATCGTGGAAGCTAGACATCTGTGTCTGATTTCTCTGAGAGACCCTTTCGAGCTGGTAGATTTCAAAATGAGAATTCAGCGAAAACCAGAATGAATGAAGGAACAAGAAGTAGCTTCGCTCAAAACAGAGATGTGTACGAAAATTTTGGATCCCAAGAGGCAAAGTTTTACTCGGTTTATCTTTTTTCGTTTGAAGTTGGCAGTGGGAGCAAATCGTTATGGTAGTTAGGGAATGAGGAGCGAGCAAGAGCGCGCGTGAAGAATAATTGTGAAATGACGTGGCGTCAAATGAATGGCTGAAAGAGGTGGAATGGCGGACTACGGCAAGGGATTTAGGCGTGAAATCGATGCCAGCTGTACGAAGTGAACCGACGACCAATATCTTCGTTTTTCTTTCGGACTCCGTTTGTTTTGCGTGTGGATTGTCAGTTACTTCATCTTGGCTAGCATGCTGCGCTGTTTAAAAGGGAAAATTTTGGATTGTCAGTTACTCTAAATTTGAATTGTTTAGATTTTACTTTTTTTATTTAAAATATTTTTTAATTTTAAAAGATAAAGTATAATATAACTATAATATTTTAAATTCCATCAAATAATAGATAATTTTATTTAATAAAAGTTAAAAAAATTAATTTTATCTTGTATTTTATTTCATTCAAAATACAAATATTAAAATAACAGAATAGGTTGTTAAAATTAAAAAGTAAAATAAAATCTAGACTGGACAATCCAGATTATTTTATCTTGAACAACAAAAATGGGGCAGCAGACAATCTCCATGCATTTGTTTTGTGGAAAAAATGAGAAAATTTTGAAAACCATTGTAGTTTTTTCTTCAAAAAGTTATGAAATTTGTGTTGTTTGTTTTGTTAAAAAACAATCCCATGAATTCTTTTATTACATGAAATAAATAAACAAATAAATGACCCATGATAAACAATGTGGCAAGGCAGGGGATATATGTGAGAGGAAAGATGATAATAGATTTGAATATTTTGAATATTCAGTGATAATCTTTTTTAAAAAAATAAAATATCAAATATTAAATAATTAATACTTAATCAACGAATGAACGGATTCATAGTTCCATGCACATGAAAGACAGATTAAAATGCATGTGCCACAGAGTAGTTTGCGATATAAATGATGGTATTTACACAATACAGCAGACATGGCTGCACAAAACTCATACAACCCTCCCATTTTAGTTTAACAATAGGAAAATCCTTAAATCATTATAATATATATACATATATATAAGTATAGTTGTATGTTATTGTTTTTAAACTATTTATGAAGTGATTTTTTTTTCCACAGTTCATGTGTTTTTTTTTTTTTTTTGGAATTGTAGAACTCAACTTTTTAGTTGCTCATGCTTCTGGGCGAGTAGCATCACTAATTCAATTAATTGCTTGGTTCAAAACATCATATTTCCAAACTTAAAATTTATGTTGCTTAGGCTCCTTTGATTGCATGTTTCCTCTGTCTTCCCGTAATTAGCAAGTGTATTGGATTGAGTAGGACACATTGGCCTATCCTTCTCTCTATTGGGGTTCCCTTTAGATGATGTAAGGCACGTGATCTCAAGCACTAGGCATAGGTGGTGGGGCTCCATGTAAGCGTCTTCAACTTAGATTGTTCATCAATATATAATAAGCCCATACTGAAGAAAAAGGCGAAGACAGAAGCTTAGAAGGCAGCTTTCCACTTTATGTATGGAACCGAAACTCGACCATAGTGGACCCCATCAGGGAACCGGAGTGTCCAACCACAGGTTGGATAAAAACTTCCCTTTTGAGTAGGAATTTGGATCTTTTATTTTATTTTTTAAACTTTAGTTATTTATTTATTTTAATTTTAATTTTTTTTTTTTATTTTGAATGAAGCAAAATACAAGATTATAACAATCTTTCAATTTTTATTAGATAGACAGTTTTATTTAGTGGAAGTTGGATTGTTTCCTTTAAAATTAAAATATATATATATAGATGGTTGAGATTCAAAAAAAGAAAATATGGAGGGTTGAGATCAATGCTCTAGTTGAGTAGCAGAGAATCTAATTTCCATTTTCCCACTAATTCTTTGGACTATTAGAAATTCTTCAAACAAAAAATTGAGGTCAATTTTAGCATAAATGAACTAATTTGCACAACTTGCATTACCCTCTAAAAGAACAACGATTTAACTGTTTGTTTGGTATGTAAAAAATAAGATATAAAAATAAAAATAGAAAGAGAAAATATGAGTTTATAGCTAAAAATGATTTTAATATCTTTATTTTTAATGATTGAATAATCATTAATAAATAAAGCTAAATAATAATCAAGTAATGATTACAAAGACAAAATAAATATTATACAAAAATTTTCATTTCCTTTCATTTTCTCTTATACCACTAAAAAAAACAGTTATTATATATTTGTTATCAAATTCTTTAATAAAATTATAATATATATAAAAAAATTTTAAAAAAATCTAATCATGTGATGTTAATTATACACTTGTTTGCCAAAAAAAATACTTGTTATATTATTATTATTATTATTAAAAATTATATATTTATAATATTTTAATTAAAAAATGTATAACAAATATATATTAAAAAAACTTATATAACTCAATTGAATTTGATAGACCTAACGGGCTGGTTGGCCTACTACCCATGGGCTTGGCCCAAAAAGATTTAGAAAATTTTAAAACTATCCAAAGGTGGTAAGTGCTTTTGTGCCTCGTTCCTTTTGCTTCTCTCTGGAGCTTGGATTCCTGTCTCTCATTCCATTTGCTTTGCTTCCCACTGACATTGAATATTGGATTTGTACGCAAAGGAGGAGTTGGATGATGATGCGTTTATTTTATTTTATTTTTGTAGAATCATATTTCTTTGAGGTGGGACCCTTTACTTTCTTAACCATTATATTTCTTAATCCCTAGATGCCTGATATATTTAGATGTCCTCCCTCATTTGACTTGTGTCTTTCATTGTTATTCCATTTCTCTTTTTCCTTATTTCATAACTAATAGTTGAATATTTAAAAAGATATAAAATGAATATTTCAAACATAAATCTTTATCCCTAAGTTTTCATTGTACTTTAAAAGGCTTTTGTCTTAAAGAAGAAAAGAATAAGAGAATATAAAATGCGGGACCTTTCTAATTAATATTTATGTAATTTAATAGTTAAAGAATATAGATAAGTGAAAAGGGCCACCAACCAAATAAAGCAAAAAGAAAAAAAATTCCTATCCAAACAAATAGGAAAAAATTAAAGAAAAAAAATTAAATAATTGTTGGCATATGTATACATCAAACGTGGCCCAATTCCAACTGGATATGCTGATTAAAAACAAATTTGGCAATGATTCCACGTGGGTTATATGTATTACATGTCAATTATTTATTTTTTCCTTATCTTCAAAGATATAATTGGTCGTTCTAAATGTGCCCTCCTTTTTATGGTATGTAACAACATTGAAAAGCACCTACAAAGAATATTCTAAACCAAGTTGGATGAATATTAAAAATTTAAAATGCCTTGCTTTAAAAATATATCTTTTTAAATGTTTCGTTCTAAATTTGTTTGAATTTAACATTCATAATCATGGAAGGTATTTAAATAATTGAAAAATTATGGCCCTGATTCAATTTTCATTTTTCCTTAATTATGATTTGGGAGAGGTTCATAATTTATATGAACAATATCAATATTTTATATTTAAAATACAAAATTTTCTTGGATTTTACTAGCATGCCACATGCAATAATACAACTTATTTAAAGAAAAAAATGTATGTATAATTTTTATATTTTATTATCAAAAAATATTAATTGTATAATTCTTACGACTTAGTATTATATGATAAGATCTATTAAAAATTTATTTTACATATATCATATTTTCATAAAAATTTAAAAAATTATACCTAAATGTAATGTTCCATTTAATTATAAAGAAGAAGCAAATTCTAAAATTAAATAAAGAAAAAGAGGAGGTGTATTGTAGGCATTTTGCATGCAAAAAGGATTTTGGTGCAATCTCTTAGATATTAAATTTTTTACCGTTAAACTATGTTAAAATTTATTTATATGATAAAAAATTATTTTATATAAATTTAAAATATTCTAACGATAAAAATGAAATATTATAGTTTAGGATTTTAAATAAAAAATATTTATATTAAAAAATTTTAAATTTTAAAATTATTCTAAATATGTTAAGATTAAATATTTAAATTGAGTAAAAAATTATAATTCAAAACTAAAAATTAAAATTTTTTATTATAAAATTTAAAAATTTTAATATTAATATTTTTATTTAAAATCTTAATTATAATTAAAAAAAACTCTTGAAAGGTGAGGCTGGAAACAACCCGACCCACGCGAGAAAGTACAACTAACGGCTATCGCAGCCTTTGCTGCGCCCATGTGAATCGTGAGAAAACCACGTCAACCGACTGGACCAGTAAGCGGTAAGCCCTTATCCTTTGCCATGTGATTCAGCTCAAACGCGTGGCGCGTTGGGTATACGGCTTCTTGTATTCCTCATGGATTGGACCTCTAATTTTGACAACCATCTTGTGTCAGATTTTCTGATTGCACTATACCTCTTTCTGAAAAGTTTTCTTGTTTGATTTATTTATTTTAGTTATTATTTTTTTCTCTTGAGATATATTAGTAGACTATTTGCTAGATGAAAAATTAACATAAAAATAAAAATAAAAATAAAAAAATAAAAAATAATTTTATAAATAAAAATATTCATAATATTCTTATTTTTAATAGTTAAATAATTATTATAAAAAAATATTAAATAATAATTATAAAAATAAAATTATAATTTTTCCTAACTTTTACATTTTTCATTTCTCTTCTTCTCTCCAGGCAAACCGAACAGGCTGTAAATTGTTAACTCTATGAAATTATAATTTTGAGGAAGTACAAAAATTTTGTGAGTGTCCTAGTGTTAATAAAATAACTTTCTTATTAGATTAAAAGTTTAATTTACTAAAGTGTCTGAGTATTGATTGAATAAAATATTATAATATAAGCTACGTTAATAATTTGATATAATTTGTAAAAATATAAGTAAGTTTTAGTTCTCTTTTTTTCTTTTTTTTTAAAGAGAGTACATGGAACAAAATGTTTAAAGATTCATTTAAAAACTAAGATAGTTATCTAAATAATGAGAATATGAAAAACCTTGTATGAATTTTAAACTATTAATAAAAATCATTATATTTGCGTTAAGCAATTTAATAGAAATTGGTTATATTATTCTTTTCATAGATAATGTGTTATAAGTTAAAAATATGTAATTTTTTTAATGGTCATACAAGAATGATTATCTTTAAATTTTGAGATAAATAATATAGATAAAATAGAATATATATTTGGAATTAAAATCTAAAAGAATTGCTCGAAAAAAATGAATTGCTCATTTTAAAAGACTCACCATTAGAGAAGTCTATGAGCAATTTAGTACAAAAGCTTGTAAACCCATCAATTTTTTTATAGTAGTAAAAGGCGACAGTGACATGTTTTCAAATTGATTTTACTTTAAAAATCATATAAAAAATCTCTTACTCAAATATTGTTGGATATTATGTGTAATGATGTGTACAAAGTTAGACGTTTATAAATGATTGATCCTATGTACTAATAATAATAAAATTTTGGTTAATAACATAAGAGTGCCATCAAAAGAGTAAATAAGATATTTGTAGGGTAGCACTATATTAGAAGAGTGATCGAGATGCGTAAAATTAACCTTTGGATATACCTTCTTGCTCAATGAAAATATGATATCTTGGAACAACAAAGAATAGACGTGCATAGTATTGTTTACCAAAAAGCATAATTCATTGCATGTTCTATAATGGTGTAAAAGATTATATGATTAAAGAGAATTGTAAATTCTTGGAGATTATTGGTGAAATCTTAAATCATGGTAAATAAGAGGCCAACCAACCAAAGTCCCTAAGTATCATGATGATAGTAAATACATAGATACAAGAATAAGAAAAATTAATAGCACAAAATTGTGTTACTCCAAAACATGTCTATGCAAAAGATGTTAATTAATCCCTTAGAAAGACTTATACCTAGAGATGTACATAAAAAAAAATGAAGTCCCTTGATAAGCATAGGATATAAAGTATTATATCATATATACAAGTCAAGTATTGACTAAAGTTATATCATAATTATAAGTATCATCTACATAGTGATAATATGTCGTACAAGTTGATGAAATTGACTCTCTCATGCGAACAACCTTTAATATTCATAATGAGTGAGTAAAGATGATATACTTGTATTTGTTATACAAGATAGCAAAAGTACCAATATGAAAGAGAAAGGAACACAACAAAAATATGTTGTTTTGACAAAAAGAGAGAAAAGAAAGGTTGAGATAAGATCCAAACATAGATATAAATATAGATCAAATTATGGATTCTTATCATCTATAATAACTATAGCCAGATTTGAGTTAGACATTGTGTATAACTATATCAAAATTTGTGCTGTGTTGATAAATAAATCAAATTGATATATGCTCTTGTAAAATAATGTAAATATTATAGCATGCAATTCATATTATATGTGCTTAAGAATTGTAGTTGAAAAGCAAGTAAATAGAGCTATGCTTAATTGCTATATGAGTCTCATAAATGATCAAATCTTTTTATAAATGCTCTTATGACTTTAACAATTTCATGAGAAGAGGAATTAGTACTTGTTACTTTAGTATATATCATATGGTCATAATGATAGATTAGATCTAAAAAGATTAATATTAAGAAAGCAATTCATTTTGAACTAAATGGTATATGGGCAAAAAGAAAATTACCCTAGATATATACAACTATGGTAATATTCAAGGCATGCCTATTGTAAATTGTTCTTAGTAACATCGTAAGTGTGAATACTATATATATAAAAAAGGCAATTTGAGTAATATTACGCTTAAGAGGAATTAGACTGGCCATGAGTATAGAATAATGCATATATGGGTGAATATAGGACATTTGAGGGACATGAACAAGTGTATGAAGTATAACTAAAAGATGCGTCTCTCATGCTAGATCTATAATGTGATTTGCAGTGTGAGAGCTCCTGAAAATTGTGCCAAGGTAGTTGCAACAGAGTATTTAATATGAAAAACAAGAAAAGCAAAAAAAATTATCGTTCATTTCATCATGTGTAAGTGGAAAGATATTGGATTTTGGGTTGCGTATGATGTGCTAACCTAATCCATTAATTAAAGGGTTTAGAGAGAAAATCAAATTAATTAATTAATTGATTAATTATTTCTTTTTAAATTAATTTTAATTTTAATTTTAATTTTTTTAAAATCAAAATTTAAACTACATGATATGTAAGGATCAGTTAAACTAATCGTGTGTTAGTATGTGTAACTGACTTTTCTCTCTCTCAAACAAAAAAAAACTAACACAAAAGCAAAAACTCTCTTGAAAAAAGAAAGAGAGAGAGAGAAAAACACATAACATACTTCTTAATCAAAATTGATATTTTTTGCTTAAACAATGATTAAAGTTCTATTTTAATAACTCTAGTCAAAATTACATGGGACAAAAAATAAGAAAGATTAGGATTTTGCTACGATTCAGGTAAGTATTTAGATGTGATCCAGAATGAATTTTAATTTCTTTCAAAAACTAAATTCAATTATATATATGAAGTGGGTAAATATAATTATAGAGTAGATAATTTTGCTTTTGAGTGAACAAATATACAACATTGTGTTAGATTTTAAATTAAATAATTAAATAATTAACCAAATGATAGATACCTAATCTTTTTGATTAAAAAAGTTTATATATATATATATATATATATATAGGATTATAGGATAGGTAACAAATTAGAGCATACTTGTCCTGAACTCTCGAACTTTAAAGTTTTGATTTTTCCTAAATTTACTCTAATAACCAATCAACCATTAAATTCCCTATCCTGAGCAGGATAGGATAGGTTGGGTTGATATGGGTTAAACCCAAAGTGCCATCCTCACTCTTCTGTAACGAGGATGATTTAATTAGAAAAAGTATGAGGTTCACACTTTCTTCTTTCACTTATCTTTCTTTTAAATAAACTTATAATCTCAATTTGCCTCCTAAATTAAGTTGCAAGTATGATCAATATCCGTATTAAATGTTTCGATCTACTTATGTCCAGTAAAGACAGCCCGCCTACAAATGAAAAGCTCACACCTTGGATGCGATTGAGCTATCCATTAATGCTTCACAAGAGAAATGGATAAAGCTAGCATGTTTAACGTAAAAGAAAAAACAAAAATGGAAAGTAATATGAAGAAATGGATAAAGCAATGGATTACTCTAAGAACAAGGCTCATGCAGATTTGCGGAAACACTACAGTACGAAATACCTGTTTAAGGTTTAATGTTCTCTAATTCATACAAACACTTCTAGAATTATTCTTAACGTAATTATTATTTTAATGATGATATTTTCAACTTAAAAATTATTATTAAGAGTGAATCAGTATACGTGCACTTCAATTTTAATCAAAACAAGATTTTGTGATAATATCTCTAACCATATATTTAATTTAGTTGCCTCTCTATCACTTGATGTTGAGGTAATAATCAATAACACTTAAAAGAAGGAACCCAATCAGGATTTGATGTTTTTGCAAATTGCTTTGATGTTATGATTTATCTTCGTTGTATTTTAAATTGTGTAATTAGTACTTTATTATTATACCATTATAATTCACAACAAAACACCAAAGTTTAATTGCATCATCTTCTTCAATTGATGAAATTTATACCATCAACTATTCAATTAGGATATCAATTTTTAATTGCACAGTTATAGCAATCAAAACTTTAAATTAAAAATTACATATTGAGTAAAGCTGAAGAAGTTTCTTTTTTAAAAAAATTCTTATCTATGCGCAATAACTAAATATATATGACACATCAATAATAATAAAGTTTATATATTTTAATTTTTTATATAGATAACATCTTTAAATTTTCAGTTACTTAAATTTTAAATTATGTATAAATAACTCCTTGATAATTTACATTTAGTTAGTGAAATAATAAATTAATTAATAAAAAATAATCTATATTAATTTAAAAATTTAAGCAAATTTATTTTTAAGTTTTAAAAGTTAAAAAGATTATTTTCAGATTAAAGATAAGAATTATAAACAAATTAACCTAGTAAAAATATAAAATTTAGATATTATATATATATATATATAAACTCCATTAAATCTCCTTCTCCTCTCTGTAAAATCGAACTTAAGATACGGGAAAAGACAAATGCAGTAAACTTGGGAAGAAGAAAGGTGCTGGTTGTGACTTGTGAGCTTGTGACAGATGCTGAAACGCAAGAACAAGACAAACTGTCTTTATTCATCAGGCGATCTGGAATTACCTAAGCTGCCATCTTTATATATTAGGCTAAACTTTTCAATTTTTATCTCTAAGAAATATTTTCAATTCATTATTTTTTATTTGTTAAATTAAAATGAATTTAATTAAATTATCAATCTATTCTAATAAAATATTTATGTAATCGTCAAATTGATAAAATTTTCATGTTTAATATTAACTGAAGTAAAGAATAGAGCATTATCAGTCGTTAAATATATGAACTTTTAGTACTTGTTGCTTAAATATTTAACATGTTCATTTTATCACATAATAATCATATAAATATTTGGTCAAATAATGTCGATACCAAAGCTAAATTCAAATTAACTTAATAAACGGAAGAATAAATAATTAATAAAAAATAGAATAAAGTGATTTGGACAGATATAGTAAGCTCTTTAAAAACAACCAGTCTGTGATGGCATGGCATTTTCGTTATTTAGGAAAACACGAAGGCCAATTACGAATTAGTCTCTGTGACACTTCCTTCGTCTCCGCAGCTCTACCGGCCTCCCCCACGCGTGCAACCGGCTATTCCGGTCACCCCTCAACGCCGCGTTAATCTTTGACTCTCCTTTATCTCTCCTTCTTTCTTTCCTTCTCTGCAAACCTCAAATCTCACACCGCTCAAAATCCCACCATAGCTGAAGTGCTCTTACTATCAGTGATGGCTTCACTCTTCTCTGCTCCCTAGAGGGACTCGAATTTTTTCACAGAACCATGTCTTCCCGTTTTGCTTCTCCTTTCTCTCTCTATTTCCCAATCTCTCCCTCTCTCTCTTCCAGGAAACCCTTCCTTATCGGCACTAACCACACCTCCGCTCGTTTTAGCTCCCGATAATCTTCCCATATAGCAGAATAACCAAAGCTTTCGTTTTTTTTTCTCCATTCATTCTTTCCCAAAAAAGAAAAATTGAAGTTTTCATTTATTTTTTTTGGTGTCAAATCAAATTTTCTCTCAGAAAGTGTAAAATCTGCTGCAATGGAGACTCCCACAGGCAAGCCCGGCTTTCTCAGGAATATTCTGATACGGTTGCTTCTGTTTGGCGTTTTCATCATAGTCGTCCGGTTTGCTTACGTCATCACTATTGCCGGCGAGTCTTGCAACGTTGGTGACTTCTGCTTCTTCTCTCTCCCGGAGACTCTCAACTTCGTGATCGCCGGCGCCGGTCCCGGGGCTCGGGCGATCGCGTCCAATGACGCCGTTGTCATTCGATCTGTGGCGCGGCCGGAGGTTTACGCGAGCAAAGATTGGAACGAGGCCGTTCATTTCTACTCCTCCGTGTTCCAAGATCTCATATCCGATGGGTATCTCTCACCGAAGTCGAAATCTCTCTGCGTCGAGACGCCCACTGGCCGCGACGTCCTTGCATTGAAGGAAATCGGCGTTTCAGACTCGATTGGGATTTCAAAGAAAGCTTCGAAGCCATTGGTGAAAGCAGGACAGGCTCATCGTATACCCTTTCGCGATAACACATTCGATTTCATTTTTTCTGGCGAGGGTGGGCTGGAGAAATCGGCGCGACCGTCAGATTTCGCCTCTGAGATTGCTAGGACGCTGAAACCCGAAGGGTTTGTGGTGTTCCATATAAAGGCTAAAGATACGTATAGTTTCAATTCATTCCTTGATTTGTTTAATAATTTCAAAGTAGTGAAATCGCATGATATAGATGGGTTTGATTCTTCAATGCCTTACATACGAGAAATTGTTCTGAGGAAAGAGTTTGATGGCATTGTTCATGAGTTTGAGAAATTCGATGATGATTCTAGTGGAAAATGCACTTCTGATGGGTATAAACAAGAATTGGTTAGAAATGCAGAGCCTTTAATTACGGAGGAGCCACTGAAGCCATGGATTACTTTGAAGAGGAACATAAAGAACATAAAGTACCTTCCATCAATGGTTGATATAAGCTTCAAGAATAGGTATGTTTATGTGGATGTTGGAGCTAGAAGTTATGGCTCTAGTATAGGAAGTTGGTTCAGGAAGCAGTATCCAAAACAGAACAAGACCTTTCATGTGTATGCAATTGAGGCTGATAAAACTTTTCATCAAGAGTATAGTTTGAAGAAGGGAATCACTCTACTACCTTATGCTGCGTGGGTAAAGAATGAGACTTTAACCTTCGAAATTCATCGCGACCCAGGTGAGCATGTTGAAGTTAAAGGTAGAGGCATGGGTAGGATTCAGCCGTTGCAGTCATCATTATCATCATCTGGTGATTTTGATGGTGAAGTTGAGAAAATTCAAGGGTTTGATTTCGCAAACTGGTTGAAGAACACTGTCTCAAAGAATGATTTTGTTGTGATGAAGATGGATGTGGAAGGTACTGAATTCGATCTGATTCCAAGATTGTTTGAAACAGGAGCTATCTGTTTGGTGGACGAGATTTTTCTTGAATGCCACTATAACAGGTGGCAAAGGTGTTGCCCTGGGCAGAGGAGTTCAAAGTATGAGAAAACCTATGATCAATGCTTGGAGCTCTTCACTTCTCTTAGGCAAAGTGGAGTTCTTGTTCATCAATGGTGGTAATTACCTGATAGGTGACAACATCCTATACATCTTCTGTAACATTCTTGTTTTCCTTTTACTTTTTCCATGTTTCACCAATAGAGAAGATTCCTTTGCGTTTCAAATTTCTTTCCTTGTAACATCTGCAACTGAAAATGAAATCATTTCCATACATGGATTATATTTCTTGCATGTCACTTCTTTACTGGGAAAATTGTAGCCTTCTATAGAAATGGACAATGTGGTCTGGTATTATTCTCTGTTTTATGGTCTCTGATGACAATTTCAGCGTTCATTATTAGACTTTGCTTGGATTCATTTCAATATATGAACAATAAAAGGTTCATGAACTTCTTAAATCTTGAAGAATGGAAATTTTCTTAATGTTAACTTCCTCTTCCTTTCTCTTCATGGGTGCTTCTTTGCAGTTTATGAACATGGTATTTACTGAGTTGATTTAAGTGTGACCAATTTCATAGATATGGTTGTCAAAAGTTGGCTTCCTCTGTACTGATAGGTTGAAAAGAATCATTCTCTGTAATAGCTTATAGCGTCATCCACCCAGTATCAGTATCTGTAGCTAGATCTTGTAGTAAAAGAAAGAAACTAGAGAGATTAGCTTCAGCTCCAATCCATTGTATGCTTTATCTGTAAATTCAGCAGTAGAGCTCTTTTAATATAATTCCAATAATCTGTTCCTTTACCCTATCTATGTCTTTCTTTATGGACAAAACTTGGATGAACTTCCTCTAGCATTTTTTTTAAGATTCTCTGATAAAAACATATACTTGTAAACATCTATAATTCAGCATCGTGTTGTTGACTTGGAAAAAAATTTCTTTCTATTTGATTAAAATAATTTAGAGGAAAGTTTCTTTTTTCTTCTTGAAAGATACCTATTTTAATTATTTCGTCCATAAATTTTAAAAATATATGATTTAGATATTTAGCCCTTGAAAATATTTTACCTGCTACTTGTTAATCTCTTCCTAGTGAAAAATAAGACAAAAATGGAACA
Organism: Erythrophleum ivorense; assembly: GCA_026724425.1. NCBI lineage: Eukaryota > Viridiplantae > Streptophyta > Magnoliopsida > Fabales > Fabaceae > Erythrophleum > Erythrophleum ivorense. Next base: position 27,586 of record JAIUCV010001873.1, on the reverse strand, counting down.
AAGGTACATAATTTAGACACTAATGAGTATTAAATAGAGAACTTCAAAATTGAATTGCATATGTTTTAAATTTAAGAATTGAATAATTGAAGCATGTATTTTTTTTAATGATAAAAAAAACTTAATTGTTTATTGTCACTCCTTGCCCCTCGTTTGCGATAGTGGGTTGAAATGTATTTTGTCTCGAAAAGATATATGTATTAATTATATTGATCATAAATATTAGAAATATACCATTCGGATGTTAACACGATGTTTTGTTCCAAAAAATGTAAAACAAATTCATTTATATACTTTCTACAATATTTATTGTAATTTTATAATTTATTTATTAAATCATTATTTTAACTATTAAATTATTATTTTAAAAAAAGAAATATAATAATTTTCTATTTTATCTATTCATTATCTAACCAAACAGCTTTTAAGTTTTTGAAAATTTTTTGATTTGTTACTTGTTAGTAAGATACAAGGTTAAAAAGTAAGACAAATATGTGTTTTAAGAACTAATAAATAACAGGTAAAAAAAACTATAAATTATATTTTAAAATTCAAGAATTTGGAAAAGTCTGAATCTTTTATAGATTTAAATTAATTGCATATAATACAGTCAAATAAAAATAAATAAAAGAATAGATATAAAAAAGAGTTTTACTGACATTTAATCTCCTGTATATCACTTTTTTTGATTAAATAATTGTATGGTTATAAAAAATTTAATTTTAATTTGAGATTGATACTTTTTGGAGACAAAAATACATTTGCACAATAACCTAAGAGGTTGTGAATATAGATCATCTCTTGTTAGAGTATCTGTCCTGTTATACATGGGAGAGAAATAAAATGTGTTATATATATATTTTTTAAATTAAATTCACTCATCTCCCCTTCTTTTCTCAAATTTTTCTTAACTATAAGAACTGTCAATAACAAGAGATCCAATTCCAAGAAGAGTTTATTACGTTCCCCATGATTGGCGTGGTGGGAAGAGAGGATGATAAGGCTTTTCCCTGTGGTTGAACGGCGTGTGGGGTAGCAGTAAAGGGGAAGGGTATTGGTTGTTGAAGCACGAGAAAAGAAAAGGGTCGTTTGTGTCTGTCTGGCCAATACGCCATTTAGTGGTGACAGCGAAAACTGTGACCAAAATTCTCCACTATTAGTTGCATCCTAGCTGGCGTTATTCATCACGAACAAGATTCATATCAATCACATGCACCCCGAACTCAAAAGCAAAAACAGGTAAGATATTTTGAAACCATCTTCTTGTGGGGAAGATAGAAGAGAAGGTAAAATAACGTTTTTACTGTGTGATTGCCCTGCAGTAATAACCAAGAGAAAATAAAAATAAAAATATTAATTTAATTCTTGAATCATTAGGTTCAGTAACCTTGGTCTTCAAAGTCAATTAATGAACAAAATAGTCTTCACAAAATAGAAAGTTCATTATAAATTAGTTCTTTTGATATTTTAAAATTATTTAACAATTTTTTCAAAAAAATTAATTCACATAGTTATTAATTTTGAAAGATTAAAATTAAATAAGTATAATAATTTATAAACCAATTTATTAGTTTACCAAATAGAGGTGCCAACGCTTTAAGGGAGGTGTGGAGCGGTTAAAAGCAGGGGGGGTCAAAGGACCAATGAGCAAAGGCAGGGAATTAAGGTTGTGATGTGGGCAGATAGGTTGACAGGTTGGGTCCTCGCGGGTTGTATTTCGTGGGTTATGACAGCGAAGTCATGATTTTTGTCGTTCCCAATTCTTTGCTTTGTTACATTTTTTTCTGACTTCTTACCTAAAAGGAGCAATTCATGTCAAAAAGGGTTAAAGTCAATAAGTTAGATCATTTAATGGTAAATTAAGTTTAGATTTTATCTAATTTATATAATTGTGAGATTTATTTTGATCTAACTTATTTAACCTACAAGTTATATAGGCTAACTTATATAATATGTAGGTTAACTTTTTTTAAAAAAAATATTCTAATACCATTAGATTCATAAACAAAAATTTGAAAAAATTTTATATTTTTAAATTTCATTATTTCTTTTATTTTGTTTTAATTCAATAAGATTTGAGCTAGTTTTTTTGTTTGAGAATGATAATATAATATTAATTATTGAAGGAGTTATTTGAATTGCATCTAAGTATTTAACTTAATTATTTAGACTTTAAATGCTTATTTTAACTATTTTGTCGTAATATTGGATGTTATTTACCTTTTTTTTTTTTGGGGATAGGTTATAGGTATACACCATTCACTTATTTACCCTGAGTGGGGTTGCACAATCTTTTTCTCATTGGATAGGTGGGTTAGCCTAATTTAGTTTAATTTTTACATACATCAAAAGCATTATACTACTTATATATTTAATAATTAAAATTTATTTTATATGCAAATTCTATCTATATTATATATTAATTATACTTGGTGCATGTGTACCAAATGCACCTAAGAAAACTATTAACCTGTGACCCTCCATGACTGGCCCACTCATATAGGTAAGGGCGTAGACCTGATCCATTTTGACAGTTCTGGCAGTCTCGTCCTTTCGCAGCTTTAGGAATTGTTGTAGATGTAGATAATATTCGAAGTGATAAATGAGATTTTGACAATGGTGCTTTTGGACCCTGAAGCAGTCCAATCGCTTTCAATTTATGGGCTCAGCATACACAGAGATTGATCATACCATTTCACAATATTTAGGGGAACTACCATATATTTTTTACTAAATAAAAAAGAGTCTTATTCTTTTTTTTTTTCTCTAAAAAAATATTTAAATAATATAATCTTTTATTCTATTATAAAATTATACTTAAATCCTCTTAAGTTAAAATATAACTAAAATGCTCTCAAAGATTAATATTATTTTTAATTAAAAATTATATATTTAATTTATTTTAAATTTTAAAAATGATTATTTTTATATTGACTAAATACATATTTAATACTTATTTTATTATATAACTAGAGTGAGACCCTGTGCAAATGTATAAAGATTCATGCCAATTAGTTAAATTTAAAAAAAAAAAAAACTGATATGAAGAGTGCTTATGAATAGTATTTACTGTTTATAAGCACTGTTGATTTAGTTTTGATATTATATATATATATATATATATACTTTTATTATATCAACCTTAAAAAAATAGTTTTAATCAGAAAATAATTTTCAAAAAAATTAGAATTTATATATTTGGGTTAAAATGGTTATTGAGTGATATTGCAAAATGTTGGGCCAAAATCGTTACTTGGGCCAATATCCCCCATGAGCAAAATGAATTGTTGGACTAACACTCCTTTAAATTGATCATCATGGGCCACAAAGGCAAACCTAGACCAAAGTGTTTTTATCAAGAAGCATCAGTAAAATTTGGGCCCATGAATCATTTAATAAGACAAAAAGTTGACTTGTCTACTTTACATTTGGCAGGGAATTTGTCCACCGTGCAATGTCTTCTGGGTCAAGGCAAAAAAGAAGAACAAAGAAAGAATGTTAGAACATCTCAACACCTTATATGTTAACAAGTAGAATATAGCAAAATTGAAGCAGAAAAGGAAGAACAACATAGAAGAAAAAGCTTAACAAATAAAATACACTTCAACAACTAAAACATATGATCTGTTGTCTTTTATTACATCAACTTTTGAAATAAAATATAATTCAAGAAAGAGTAAGGCACAAGAGGTATTTTTTAAAGTGTTCTCTCTTTTTTCTCATTTCACTTCAAACTTGGCCTATGGGGAAAAAAAAACTTAGCAATGCTGCAGCATTTATTGAAGACTAGATAAGCTAAAAATGGTTGATGCACTAAATGAAGATTATGTGACCTTTAGAATTGACCTACACAAGAAGAGATTGAACACTTGTGAGTAATGACCATTTTCTCTTATTATTGGTATTTAAGAACCTGCATTGAAAAAGAGAAAAAGAGAAAAGAGAAAAGAATGCAATAAGTATTTATGAGTCTTCATAATTGTATTTACTATTAAATGCATTGAACTTATTGAGTTATTTTTTTTTCTTTATAGTAAGGTTTAAGCTAGACATTTTTAGTACTTTAATGAACTTTACTTTATTTTAGCCCATGAAATATGCTTGATCAATCAGTTTAGTTATTCAAAAATTATTATTGAATCAATTATCTTATTTTAATTTTGTTAATATCATATTAATTGAGTTATTCACTTGAACTAAATTTCTCTAAACTAAAATATTAATAAAATGGTTAGCAACATATGTAAATACTTAACAAATAATAGCATTATATCTTTTGATTGATAAAAAAAAAAATAGTGACAACACATATGTTGCATCAAATTTGCAAAATTAAAATCTTTATATTCATAGGGTTCATTTTAACTTAAAGGATTCTCTTAATTTTAATCCCTTTAATTTTTTATCAACTATTAAAAAAATAAAATAAAATAAGGATGAGAGAGAGTGGGTGGGACCTATAATGTCTCCTCATTCTTTTTCTCTTTCTTCCTCTATCTTTATTTTTTATAATTAACAAAAAATTGATGGGTCAAATTTGAGAAAATTCTTTCTCTTAAAATGGTGGGCCAAAAAAAAAAAAATAAGCCAAGCTAATTGTATGAGTTGAAAATTTTTATTTGAAAGTAAATTGAAAAAGAATTGTTGATTAAAATGAGTTGATTTTATCTATATTGTCAATTAATAACATATTTTAACTTTAATTAAGATTTTAGACATAATATGAGTTGAGTCAATAAATGTCAGCTATCTTGCTAAAATTATCAGACCAACCTAACCTACTAAGGCCTAATGAAACCGAATGGGATTGTTTGATTAGTCCATTTTGACTCCTTCTGTGTGCATATGCAATAAATATTAAATAGTCTCCCACCATTAATGCTTATCTTGACCCAAAAAACAAATTAATGCTTTCTACTAATTTTAGTGTATTTGTCTATTTATATTTATTGTTACAATTCATTTAAAGAGAGCCATACGTTTAAAGTAGCAAATTGGTCAAATTTGGAGGCCCAAAACTATGGCCAGAATCTTCTTCTCCTTCTTATCTCTCTTTATTTTTGTCTGTTGCATTTATAGTAAACTAATGAAGCGGCAAATATTCGTTATGCAGTAAACGGCTCTTTCCAAAATACTCCCAATTTTAGCTAATATTCAATTGTTCCAAGTTCTAACCTTAGCCATTTACCAACTACTTCTTCCCAAAGAGAAGAACATGCCCCCTACTTTTACCTAAAATAAAAGTAATGATTAAAAAACTCAATCCTTACACCCTATTCAATGAAACAGAGTACATATACTCAATATTATATATAAAAACCATACTTTTAAATTCAAAACTAAAAAAAAAGGGTCTATCGTCAAATCTAAACTTGTCAATTCATATCACTTTTCAATATAGAGAAAAACATAAGGAAAAAAATGGAAATTTGATAACCCCAAATTTATATGTCATATTAGAATAATTATATTCTAGGATCAGATAACCATTACCACTTTATAATCATATAAGTACATCTTGAAAAAGAATAACTAAATGAAGATGTAAACAGAATTGAAAAATTTTGTATAATATTTATTATATTTTTATTATAATAATTTAATAGTATTTTTTATTAATTTTTTATGGGATACAATAGTTATTTTTATTTATTTTATTTTATTTTATTTTTTTATTTTCTACTTCAATACTTAATATTTTATGTATCAAACTGTCTGTTACGAAATAAATAATTGAATAACTGCCTTTTATAGCTAAAAAAATCTTATATAAGATATTTTTGCCACATGAGATAAAGATGTAATAAAGTGGGAATCATAAAGTGAGTTTTTTTTTTTCTTTTAAATGTCAAAGTAATCATTTTTTTTTCAAAAAATATTTTTAAGTAAAAGGGCCAAAGTTGTGTAAATAATATTGTATGAAATAGCCATGACGCTAATGCTTTATGATCTGTTGGCGCTTATTATTTTAAGATTTTTTTTAATATTCATGGTACAAAAATTAAACATACTACTTTTATATATTATTTTAATTTAATTCTTCGTATATAAATCATATTTAATGACTTATTTTTTAGAAGCTTTTGCTAAATACAAACACAAAAAACGTATGCTAATATAGAAGTTTAGGATTTAAAGAAATAACTTAAATGTCTACCAAAAGCAGAAATATCTCAAATTAAAGTTGAGATATATTCTCTCAGGTCTTTTTTTTTATAAAAAAATTTGAAGGAATTTTGGTCTTAAAATATAAAAATATAGTATTTTTTTATTTTATTAAATAATAATTTTTTATTTTTTATTTATTATTAAACCTAATACACTTAACAATATATAATATTTTTTTATGTAAAATAAAGATGGATAAAATAAAAAAATTATCAAATTTAAACCTAATCAATGAATTAAATTGATATTAATTATTTTTTTAAATATTAATAAAATAATTTTTTTATTTTTAATAAAAAGAATTGGATTGAATATATATATATATATATATATATAAATGAAATCATTAATCGCCCAAAAATAAATTATGAGCATTATGGTCAGTCGGGAATAGGATGCCTTGCTGTCGCTTTTCTCGCGTAGTTTCAACGCAACGAACTGCTTTTGAGAATTTCCTGACTTTGTTTGGTCTTGCATTTCCTTTTCGCGCTTTCTTTTGAGAAATGCAATAAGGATTGCCCGCCGGGGATTCATCGTACAACCCAGTTCTTCATCTTTTTCTCAAATCACACTAGCAATTTAATCTTTTTTTCATTATGACAACTTCTTTATCCCTTCATTCTTCCTTTACTTTCTGTCTTTGCACGGATATTTGGCCTTCTCCACCCTTTCTCTAGGTTCTTCCCCCGCTTCTCAATCAATCTTAGCCTTTTGGGTCCTCAGAAAATTCCCATTTTCCTTCACTTTCTTGCTGGTTTTCTCGGGAAAATTTCTGAGCATTTCTTGGAATTTTGAGGGGTCCCTTTTTTGTAAAATTGTATTTTTTTTGGGAAATTTCATTTTTTGGGTTCTGGATATGGGAATTTGTTGCAGTCACAATGTTCCGTGTCAATTTCCAATGGAAAATGAGGTGAATGAGACAGAATTTGAGCGTGGAGAGGACCATAATTCCACACATGGTGAAGGGCGAGTCAGGCTAAGAGGATACTCTAGGTTTGTGTCAATGTACAGCCAGCAGGGAAGAAAAGGAGTCAATCAAGATGCAATGACAGTTTGGGAGGTATAATTCTTCGGATTTTGATATAATTTCGATTAATTTTGATATAATTCTGAATCAGTTTTCTCTGGCCAAGGGATTCTCACACACTTCGTTCTTTTAACATGTTTATGTGATTTCGTTAATTTTGATGGTTTTTTATGTTTGAGCAAGATCATAAACTGTATTTCCCCTAAACCAGATTGTGAGGACAAACCTAGAAGCATGATCCTTTGAATTTTTTCTCTGTAAATTTCGGGAGAGGGAGACACAATATTTATATGTGCGTGTGACTGGTATTTAATAACACAAGTAGGACCCATTAATCAAGTGCTGGACCCTACATGCTTGTATTTTTCTTTCTTCAATATTGATACCGGCAATTTTCTTAAGAGAAGCATGCCTTTATCCTATTCCTATCGTTTATACTGATTAATGTTTGATATGATATATTATTAGGACTTCACTGGAGAAAAAGATATGATCTTTTGTGGTGTGTTCGATGGTCACGGTCCTTTTGGACATATGGTTGCACGATATATACGTGAACAGTTACCCTCAATGCTTTCTGCAGCGATCAAAATGTCACGGCAGAAGGTCTGCATATATGATGATGCCAATGCTGCAGACGGTGAAAATCACCAAATGATGTCCCTTGCTTCATGGGAGAACAGCTTTCTGAAATCCTTCAATGAGATGGATGAAGCCATTGCTCGGGACATTAACACTGACAGCTTTTACAGTGGTAGCACTGCTGTAACTGTAATCAAACAGGTATAACTAGGAGATTTTCTTTGATACATATGTTGTTTTTGCATACAATGAACTAATGAAAACTTATCAAGGTGGGTGTTTCCTATTATGGGGTCCAATGACATGCTCACTTTGACTCATTCACTTTAGTGAGTTTCTATTGGCTTTTTGTGCCAGCTGATTGTACATTATGTGTGTGTTTGGCTGCGTGTTGGAGAAGGAGGAAACATGGTTTGGACAGAAGTAACAAATTGTTGCTTCTGCATAAAAGGGTTGTAATCGTGGTTTTCCCTTTCTTTAACGTACAGCCAAACAGAATTTCTTGTATAACTAGGCTGTTGCAAATCACAATTTTATTGTCAGCTGGTTGGATTGATGTCTAGTATAAGATGGATGGAACATAACTTTCCATTACATCATTTGTTTTTCCCTTTAAAATTTCAGGGTGACCAGCTGATAATTGGCAATTTGGGGGACTCTCGTGCGGTTCTTTGCACAAGAGGAGCTAGAGACCAACTCATTCCTCTTCAACTTACTGTTGACTTGAAACCAGATATTCCAAGTAGGTCTTTACATTGTCCTCAAATCCTTAATTCTTACAAGCCTATGGATCTAACTAGCTTTTCTTCTTCAATGTCACTCAGGTGAAGCTGAAAGAATCCATAGCTGTGAAGGCAGAATTTTCGCTGAAGAAGAAGAGCCTGATGTGTACAGAATATGGATGCCTGAGGAAGACTGCCCTGGACTAGCTATGTCGAGAGCCTTTGGAGACTTTTGCCTGAAAGATTATGGCCTCATCTCAGCTCCCGATGTCTTCTATCGAAGAGTAACCGAGCAGGATGAATTTGTGGTTTTAGCAACTGATGGGGTAAGTATCCGAGAATATCCATTTCAAATGCTCGATGCAAACTTAACCTTTCGCAATTCCCCACCTGGGAATAAATTTCACTAAAGCAACTAATGAGTTGATAACTCACGTGGCTTTAGCCTCGGTATTTAAAATTGAAATGAGCTTGATGTGAAGGGTTCGGTCTCTGTGGGGGCCTGTAATCGTTGTACTTCCATTTGAAACACCTTCAATTTAAGCAGAAATTGCTTTCCACAAATTACAAGCATCTAGTTACATGCAGGACCGAACTTTTCTTTTTATTCTTTCCCAGGTTTGGGATGCGTTGACAAATAATGAAGTGATAGACATAGTTGCTTCAGCACCAAGGAGGTCCATAGCAGCAAAATTGTTAGTAAAGTGTGCTGTCCGGGCGTGGCGGCATAAGTTTCCTGGTGCGAAGGTTGATGATTGTGCAGCCATATGCTTGTTCCTGAAAGACCCGCCAGTCTTAACCAAATTAGGGGAAAAAAGACATCCAAGGAAGCATTGCTATCAATCTTCTAGAGATGAAGACACCAAAAGCGTAGGTGATGCAGAATCAAAGGATGAATGGGAAGCTCTTAAAGGGTTATCGAGAGCCAACTCTATATCGAAACTTCCAAGGCTCACTAGGGATGTGAGTAGGCGGCATCCATCTCAGTTTCTTGAGGGGGTTGAAGTTCAATAGTTCAGCCATAAATAGCCCCTCAAAACCAAGTATGCAGTTTCAGTGGCTCTAGAGAGACCTTTGGGCAAGTTATTGATAGCCATGGGCTGGACCTCTAGTTGTATTATAAGGTTGAAATAGAGGGGTTGAAGATTGTGGAGTTAAACGGATATACACATAATAATAGTGGACAAAATCTGCATATCACCACTAGAGAGAAAATGGGATAAAAAATGTTAAAACCATAGTAACTGTTATCAATTGCAAGATCTATGTCAAATATATAGTTCTATAGTTTGTAATGCCCGTTCTGAAAGGTGGAATACGATATAAACATAAAGAACAGTTATTTTGTCCAAAATTCTGCATATTTTTTTGTTGATTAGTCTATGGTCTCATTTTTAGGTTTGCATATTTGCAAGAATGGCTGTGACTGATATATATATATATATATATATATATGTATGTATGTATGTATGTATGTATTTATATTTTATGATATTACAGTCGGGTCTTTGAACTCTGCTCGAGACTAATACAACTTTGTAGAGGTACTCTCATATTGTTATGGTCTACATTTTTGGTCTTTTTGCTTTATTGATCATTAGTTCATTTTCTTCTTAGTAAAAAGCATCTGATGGACACCGGTAAAAAGGAAGTTTGGAATTTCACAACCAACTAAAACTTTAATACCAATAGCTTACAGATAAATCAGAGTATTCTAGCTTGGCAGAACTATGACTTAAAAGGAAATGAACCCTCTAGAGTAAAAGATATTTTAAAGGGTTTAATTCTTTTAGGGAGCAGTCTAATTGTTAAAATTTAAATATACCAAGTCTATATAAGAGAGTATACATTCAAACCTGTTTGATGAGAAGATTTAAACTCAACAAGGTCCGAAAATATCCTTGACCATGATACGATAGGAGAAAAAAAAAGGGGGGGGGGGGGGGGGGGGGGGGGAAAGGATTTAACAGCTCTGCAAAGGGTTAAACCTTTCCAAGTTATTGATAATTCTGACAGTGGCATTCAAGATCAGTTAGTCCTCGTTATCCTAGATATCAGCCTCGCTTCGGAATGGCCTCGCTTCTATGTTCACAAATATACATTCACCATCCAACACCAGCTTCTACAACCATAGCCAAAGAAAAACACAGCCTTGTTTGCTACGCAGAATCTTTGGCCATGGAAATAAAAATGGAAAGATAAATGGAATATAATAGAAAAAATTTTGTTTGGTAAGAATAAAAAAAGAAAAAGAATATATTTGTATTAAATTGTTTGATTAGATAAAAGTAAAATGTAATGGAAAGTAAAAAAAATGAAATGGCAAAAATGCCCTTACCTTATAATAAAAATGGATTGTTTGGTGTTTTTTTTATATATAACTATTTATTTTAATGTTTTACATATATTAATTTAATATTTATTAATTTATTAATATATTTAAGTATATATATATTACATATAATAAAATAATAAATTATTTTGAAAATAATAATAATATAATTAATTAAATTCGGCTATTGTAACTAAAAATCAATCAAAAAATAATATTTTTCGGCTGACAGATTGGTTAAACAATTCCAATTGAAATTTAGTAAACAAAAAAAACTATTTTCTAACTGAAATTTAGCCAAAATTTTGTTTGATAAAATTTGAAATTTAACCAAAAAAACACTCAAATTTTCAATTAATAGATTGGTTAGACTTAGCTAAAAATTTTAAATTTAATAGATTTAATTTTTTTATTTTTTACTTTGTTATAATAAGTCGAAAGGTTTTTATAACTCAATAAAATAGAAGGTAAAAAGATAAAAATGTCACAATATTTTCATTTAAAAGATAATAAAAAAAAAATAGCACGATTTGGAGTAAAAAGTGTACGCTTATTTCTGCCTATGTTTCTATTTTGTGTCATTGATGCGTACGCACATTTCTATTTCAGTTTTTATTACTCTCCACGGGATGACCAAGTTTTCCCCTTCAAATTTCAAATACTGTTTTATTTAGTGTAGTACTAGAGTTTAATGTAGATGTGTTGTTGTACTGTACAAAAAAGTGCAATCTTTAAATATTTGTCATTAAATTTTTCAATAAAGATAAAATGAATCCAAATATTACATGTTTATTCAAGAACTTGATCACAAATTAACTCTAGTCGTTATTGTACCTGATAGTCTAAATTGGAAAGCGCTTTGAAATCTTGTTCTGGGATTTCCCATCCAGCAATGTTGATGTTCTCTTTGATGGTTGCTTGACCTGGGGATAACACTTGTCCCTCTTTGAAGTGCTCCTGGCTTCTCTCCGGATTACTATTTCTGTCTAGTCATGCAATCTCAATAGCTGATATATTTTTTATTTTATTTTTTGTTTTACTTTCTAAATAAAAAAAGTACAAAGAAGCTTCCGTGTTTGGGACAAGACAATCATGAAAGAACTTGGACTGAAGAGAAACTGGACCTCTCTAAAGTGCCCATTTCACTAGTGCTGGTGTCTTGTTCAACTTCCATCTGATCATGCATGAGATTTACCAGAAACAGATAATTTGTTTTTTAATTTTGATATATATTTTTAATTTTAAAGAAAAAAATACAAGTTAAAGACATTTTTTAATATTTTATTTTTTAAAATAAAAAATAAATGATTGAGATTAAACAAATAAAAAATTTTAAAATTTGAATCATCCAAATTAAGTTTAAAAGATTCATATCTACTTCCCAAAAAAAAAAAAAGAATAAAGGATCTTCTTCCCTGATCATTCCAAACATGAAAAACTTGCTCCCCACTAAAGCCATGCATAAGTCAAATTACTACAAAGATTTTTACTTAGATTCGTTTCCTAAAAGATGCAGAAAAATATATCTGATATTTTTGTTCTACATCTTTTTGATAGGCCAGTCTATCGAAGAATTTTTGAATAAAAAGTTTTGAACTTTACCGTGAAATGGATCCTATTCTTCTTGCAAACCTCCAGAATCTTACCATTCCTCCACCTTGGATGCATCTCCATCTGAGCCCAAGAACCACTTATTGACTGGGGGCATAGAAGAAGCCTTTAGTATTTGATATATGAGATTTTAATTTTTTTTAAGAACTTAAAAATTTACAAGTAAATTAATACTTTCGTTATTAAATTGTTAAAGTTATTTAATTTTAGTCTCTAATATTAATAAATGTACAAACTAATCTACAACAAACTCATTATAAAATATTTTTTTTGACATTCTTAAGTTATTTAACAAGAAAACTGTTTATTATTTTTAGAGACAAACTGGTAGAGTTATTAGTTTTTTATAACTAAAATTAAATGGTTCCAATACTATGAGGATTAAATTGTAAGTCTACTCAAGATTTATTTATAAAATATTTATCCATAAAAATATAAAATTTTAAAATTAATGTGTTGTACATGTGGGCATAAAAATATTGACTGACTTCTATACATATCTTATACTCACTTTTTGTAATAATAAGTTTTCAAGTATATGAAAAAAATTAGAATCAATATACCAAAAAAAGAAAAGAAAAGAAACAGTATAAATCACCTGGCACTCTGATGGCTTGGTTTGAGCGAAACCTAGTAAGATCTCAAGCTTTTTAACAGTAAAATTGCTGATTTCAATGTCCCTAACAAGATATTGTCTCTCATTTCCATGTCGAAGTCCAACACATCTCCTGGCTTACTGGTTCCATCTTTCAAGCGAAATGGCCAATGAATTTGGGCTTTTTAACATTCATGCTTTCAAAAAAAAAAACTAACATCTGAAAAGCCCAATTACAAAAATACTTGATGCAAATGTTTAATTTTTGTTTTTAAGTTGCAGCATAGGTGAGATTGTGACGTATAAAAAAAATTTTATTTTTCAACATTAGATCGCAAACTAGGCTAATTCATAATGTATGAAATATTTTTTTTAATAAGAGAGGGATGTAGACCAAGCTAGTCTATGAACCCTATAATTTTTTTAATATATAAATGAAGTGCGAATCAGACTAGTTCACATCTTATTTATTTATTTTATAATTCTTATTATATTAAAATTTTAATAAGGAAAAAAATACTATGATATTTCAAATAATTGTGACATTTTAAAAATATTTTCAAAAGAAAATTTTAAATAAATAAAAAATTTACATTTATAAAAAAGTAAATGAAAATTTTTAAATATAAAAATAAAAAATGATATAAGCAATTGTCATATCAACTAATATAATTTCTTGTCTCACATCGAAGCTTTCTTTTAAGTTGTTGTGGGCAATGCTTTAGTGATTCCTCTTCTTTTTCTTTTTTTCTTTCCCTTCCTCCTTCTTCTTCATCAAATGATCAATTATGATTGAAATTACAAATTATATGAGAATTTAAGTTATATTGAGGAAATTGAATAAGTGAAATTGGTTGGTTAAGAGTGAAGAGTCCTCGTTGCTATTGGAAAGATAATTTTCAATTTCTAAAAGATGTATTAATATACTTTGAATTAAATGCAAATAAATTGAAGAATAGTGTTGTGAAAGACACATTGCCAAATTGTATGGTTTGGAGTGATAGGATGAAAAAGTATGACTGAAAAACTGATAGTGTAAATGAAAAAGGACCAACATCCTTAAAATCTATGAACAATGTACTCGGTGCAAAAGAGGAAGGATTAGTACCTTCAAAATCTATGAAAAGTGCACTTGAAGCAAGAGAAGAAAGACTATCATCCCTCAAAATATTTAAACAGTGCACTTGGTATAAAAGAAGAATGACCAGTGCCTGCAAAGTTTGTGTGCGATATAAAGGAAAAAGGATTTGGACCTTTAATACCTCTATGGATTGCTGCTGGCATGTAGTAAGATGATAAGGTATTTATGTGACTGTCACTATCACTTGCAGCATCTATTATCGACTTCTTAATGGATGGGACATCACACTAATGTCAAGGTGCCTTTTTCATTTAAAACGAATTTTAAAATAAAAAATGGACATATACTATTATAGTTCGCATTCTTTTTAATTTTTAAAAAAAGTGTTTGTGTGTTTTTGTAGCAAAGATTATGGGATATTAATTTCTTTTATAAGTATGAGAGTCAAAAAGTCATGGATTTGTATAATATAAATTAGAGTCTTCATTTATGATCTCATACAAATTAAAATGTAAATAAATTCATAATTTGGTCTTTGAATTTGTTAGGATACCTAGTTTTAATTTTTTTAGTCATGAATTATAACTAATTATGAGTTTCTCATTTTTTAAAATTAATTTATATTCTCACAATTTTTTTAGAGATTAAAATTAGACAAATTAATATTTTAAAAATTAAATCAATAATTTACTCATAAAATTTTTGTAAACCAAAATTACCAAGGGTATTGTTGAGTGCAATCCGAACTCTTTATGGGGTCAAATCAGTGCACCTATGAAATATTTAATAAGCTCTTTATTTATCAGAATTTAAAATGAAACTACCAAATTAAATGTAATAGTTTTGTTTATCATATCTTGAGGTGATGAACAAATCCTTTCTTTCAAGTCTTGCATGTATGGTAGCCTTTAGGGCATGCCCAATTGATAAAAATGAGATATATATGAATTAAGAAGAATAAACAAATGATTTAATTTAAAAGTTCGAAGAATAATTCACTAACCCTTTAAAAATCATTCATTTTTTTTTATATTTCAAATTCTTTCCATTTAAAGAACTTTAAAAAGCCTAATAATTAAGTATTATTTTGTTAATTTATCTTGTAAAACTTGTAAATCAATAAACCAAATTATTAAAATTTATAATTCTCATGAAAAATAAATTTGTGAAAATCTATAATAAATCATTACTTTTATTGGGTTTTCTTTGTTTATTACATTGCTAGTTTTAGGTTATATCTAATCTCGAACTTGTGTAAAAATGAGTTAGTCCCATTAAAAAAAACTCAAAAATAGGATTTAGGTCTAGCTCGGCACTATTCATCACAATATAGTTCCATGCTTGGCCAAAAACAAAAATTAAACTTAGTGTTTTAATAAAAAATAAAATAAAAGATATTGCATGATATTGATTTAAAATTCATTTCTTATAAGATATTGTCATTTTTTGTATTATGCAATATATCATTTTTCATCTATTTACTTTTTATTCAAAATATTAGCAATTTTTATCATATAATATTATAGTTTGTTTTTTTATTTTTACATTAAATATTACTACTTTAATACTTGAAAGTAAAAGAAAGGGTAGGAATTAAAAAAGTAAAGAAAAGGATAAATGAGAAATAGATTAATCATATAAAAATTTAAAATAAAAAAGATAAGTCAGGCTTTTGGCCAAGTTTGAAAAAATTTTTAAAAAAACTTGAATCTCACCTATATTTTATTTGGGCCTTTTAAAAAGTTTTTTTTTGGAATTATATCTATTTTTTTTTAGATTAGGCAAGTTTTTCAACTTATAATTAGCCCTATTTCAGACATGTAAAATTTTTTTTTGGGAAACTAATTCTTTTCTTTCTTTAGCCTCCGAACTTTTAAGCATGTATTCTTAATTAACAAGATTGGGACGAAAATGGATTGATATGTCTTACATTAAACAAATATCAAGATTTAAAGTAATACTTAAACCTTAAGATTTTTTTTATAGGATTAATTTTTTTGAGAAAGAGTTACTTCGTGTTCAAAATGTCTAGAATAAGTTTTTTATTACCACTTTTTGACTACCTGCTCAAGCGGATTTAAGATAGTAATTTGAGTCCTTCTTGCTCAACATGTTTTTTCATGACTCAAATCGTATCATGGATGGAGAGGGACATTCGGATCCTCTGCTCAGCGAAAGGATGCGTACGTCGTGCAAAGCCTCAAAACGACGTTGTTTTGTTGCCTTCAATTAATCATAGTCATTTGCCTAATCCACGGCTTCGTAGCGCAACACGACAAAAAGGGAATGCTGCGTTTTACATCGTTTTCTTGCCATTCATCTGCAGATATCCACCATTCTTCTATAAGATTTGAGCCTTCCATGCTAAACCCCAAAGCTCGACCCAGTTTAGAGAGTTGGCCTCCTTCATTGTTGAAGCTTTGCCTCAGTGCCTTTCAATCGCCATTGTTGGAGGTGCGCAAGTTTTTTCCTTTTAATACTCTTGCTGTTGGTAGCGCCTATAAGTACTAGCTTTATTATTAAGAGTGTGTTATGTGTTGCTTGCTGTATTGTGTGTTGCTTGTTTGTTCACATCTTCTCATGGGAGTATTTGGGATTTGAGACATAGAGTTCACTCGGATGGCAAATTTAATTTAGATGGTTAGTGGTTTCTGTTATTAGATTCAATTGGATTTTGAATCCCAACAACTATATGTTCCTTTGATTTTTGTTATTAGACTCATTTGGTTTTTGAATACCTCTAATATGAAATTCCCTCGTAATTGTAGCAAGAAATTGATCTTGTCATGGGCCATTACTCTTGCTCTTGCAAATATGAATAATGTCATTGGTTTGGATTGAATTGCCATGAATTATTGCTTGTACACTACACTTCAGTTGTGCCTTCTGCAGTTTTTGAATTAGGGGTACTAAACTGATTGATTGCATTAGGGCAAAATTGACCTTTTCCACTTTTTATTGTTTGTTTGCTACTATTAATTATTATATGATTTTCAATAGGTTTCATGATATGTCCAAAGGTGGTATATTGACAGTGTTATTTTTTTTTTTCTGTAATTTATATGCATTGGCCATAGATAACTCATATTCATAGTTTATAATGTTATTCTTTTGTCATCCACTTTATGCTTTTCCTTTTATTCTGAGGAGTCATAATACTTTCAGGGTGTCTATATTTTCCCCCTATTATGTTGTAGCTGAAAATTAAGAGACTTTTTATAAGCAACTAAAATATTAGGTTGAGTTAATTCAAGGGAGGTGTTTGTCATGTGGCTGGCATGACCCTTAATGATCAAAATTTCTAGAGTTTTGTTTGTTCCCCTTGATTTTGGTTTGCAATTTTCTGATTTTGGTCTGCAATTTTTTGGTTTGAGCATTGTGTAGTTAAGGTTAGTAAAGTTCTTTTCACATCCGACATGGATTGGAATATATATCCCATTTGGTGATACAATGCATTATAAGGTATCCTTGGACTATTTCTTAGGGTTTTGTATTATTTTCTAAGATATCCTTGGATTGATAAGAATCCAAAACAAGTATGGATTTTTTTTAGGGAATATGATCACAGGGATTTGAATATGACTACTTCTAATGGTATTATTGAGGCTTCAATGGTTTTTTTCTCTTGCATTTTTTTGCTCTCTTTCTGTGTGTCTCTGGTTTTCCTCTGGTTTTCCTTTCTTGTACAAGACCTAGTTTTTTTTTTTTTTCTGGGAATATGATCACAAGGAAGAATAATGTTTGAATATGATCACCTGGTTTTCCTCTCTTGTACAGGGCCTAGAATTTGTACAGGAACTGGTATATGCTAAGCCTTCTGAGCAGTTTGAATGTGATCAGAGGGAAGAATAATGATTGATAAAACACCAAGGATGTCTGCTCTATGTGATCAATTCAACTGTTGAATTATACCTATTTTATCTTTCTTTGCTCTACAATTTAAGTATTTCAATAAGTTTTAAACATGAAATAAAAGAAAAAAAAAACTAAGAAGCAGAAAAGGGGATGAGCACGTTGAATGGGAAGGGAGGTAGAAATGAAACATGTTTTAATTTGTTTTATAATGTTTTGATCATATTCCAAACCTGTGCTTCATGTTTCTGAGATACTGGAGAAAATAGAACAACATCATAATTCTATTGTTTAAGTAGGCAGTAAGATTTTGGTTATGCTATTATATTGTCTCAGGTTAGTTTGTGATGAGCATCTGCATGTTTAAATAGTTAAGCTTGCTAATCTTTGATATTATGACAGTGCTATTTTCCATTCCTCAATTATGAAGCAAATGATTGATTACTTGTACATATGCTTATGCAAGTTTGCCAACAGAAGGTATAATTACAACTTTGATCAATTTTAAGCTGTTGGAACAACCAATTACAAGTATGAGAGCATAGAGGAAAAAATAAGATAAAGTAAAAACCAAGATACAAGTATGAAACAAGCTATAGCAAAAGGCAAAATACAAGCATCCATGTGTATCAGCTTGCTTCTTCCAGATGTGTACTGCTGATAGATCTGTGATAGGTTGTAGTTTATAGCTAGAGACAAGAAAAACAATGTAAATGTAATTATTAGGGACTTATACTTAGATTAGGCAATTGTTGTTAATTTAACTTGAAAAAAGTGTCCAATGTACATGATACAAATGATTTGAATAAAGTTACACATATTATTATTGCAATATTATTGTTTACTTGATGAAACATCTCGACTGAACTCTAGTGCTTCAAGTGATGGCATTGGACAATCTGATGGTGCCTACAATACAAAACAATACAAATTATAATATAATTCCTTATGAACTAGAAGGATGTGTTAAAGATTAAAAATTTAATTAGTCTTCCCATTAACATTTGAGTAAAAGTAAGATCACTTTCAGCTATTTGAGATCCTGTAAGAGGTGCTTGGGGTGCATTGTTGGAGGTGCTTGCTTGTATATCATTACTTTAAAAGAAAAAGGCAAGACAACATTAACATTTATTGACTACTGATCATAAAACATAGTTACATAATATGTTTATACCTTAGAAGTTATTCTTCTTCTCTTGCTCTTTAGTTTTTAAACCCAACTTTTCTCCTACTTCTTCTTTTTGTTACCATCTCTTTTTTTGAATCCCCTTACTTGAGCAACAGACTCTGTTGGTAATGCCAAACTTGCTTCACCATTATTGGTTAGACATTGTTGGCTTGATCGAAGTTATGTCATTTGCTTGGTCAGCTCTAACATACCTTTTTACACCAATGAGCATACTTCTGGACAATTAGATGCCTCGGTTGCTAATCTGATCATCATGGGACAGAGTTGTTTATATCATCGCATGCTTTCTAGTTTAGGATCTGCTTGAACCTCATTGCCCCTAATATCATGTATGATACCACTTCTTGCTTCTCTTGTTCACCTTTTCATGATATAATTCTCGGATAATTTTTTCACATCCCTTACATCATAAACCTTTAAAGCGTGATAGCATAATATTCCTATGGATTCAAACATTCGACAACTACATGAAATTGAGTTGTTGCTAGGATTAAATTGAACTCTCCATTCACCTTCTTCATCAACCATATCAATAACATAATTAAATAAATGCTCTTCTTTATTTCTGTGTTTTATACTAGCAGCTGCAACTAGATCCCACTGTTGTTGGAACAAATCAAATATTAGAGCCATGTAAATCTAAGTTAGCTGTTGGAGCATAGGGGAACTCTGTATAATCAATCGAGGCAATTTTTACCCAGAGTCAAAGTTGTGCTTCAATTCATTGTACCTTCTATAATCCACAACTCGTTCAAAATGCTTAAAAAATTGTTTGATGTCTAAATCCAGTCTTGTACAACTCTTTATATCAGCATTCACACCTTCACTTACTTGTGTGCTTCGTACCCTAAGTGTGAATACCTTCTTCACATAACATTGTGCCCATTTCTCCTTGATATTATAAACCGAGATCAATCATGTGTTATCACTGACATTGTAATTTGAAAGCATCTGACTCCATTCTTTCTCAAATTGCACTTCCTTTTCATAATGATACATGTACTTCTTCAAATCAGTTAAAAAATATGATTCATCTTTCATCAAATTTCCTAAATGCTTAATACCATTTTGCATTAAATGCTAAATGCATAATCCATACTTTGTATCTGGCATCACCTCCCGTATTGCTCGAGTCATGGATTGATCTTAATCAGTAAAAATAGTCATAAGTCTTTTTTGTTAATGTGCCTTTAAGAAAGTCTGCAATAGCTACTTAAATGACTATATAGTTTCGTCATATAATAACACTGCACCAAAAAAGACTACTCCTTTTTAATGATTGAATCCTAAAAGTAATATAAGTGGTCTATGATCACAGTTTATACTAAATGTTGTATCCATAGAGATCACATCATCGAAATATGCATAAACAAGTAATATTCTTGCATCAGTCCAAAAAACATTTGTAATTTATTTTTTTTGTATTCATCTGATAAGCACAATAAAAAGATGAATTTTTTTAGTATTGTTCTTGGAAATACTGCAATAGGCTTCTAGCTTCTTCATACACCATACTTCGCTATCTTTTAGTTCTCAAATAGTTTTTTACATCCAATTGAGTGTAGCCAAGATTAGTTATTCCTCTAGCGTGCCTACTCATCAACTCAAAAGAAGATTTTTGTTGAAACCCTACATCCTCTGCCAAGTCAATTTTATGGGCCTGAACCTCAATTACCTTACACTGTAATGCCAATAAATGAACTGTTTTTGAAAGATGGAGTGGGTAATTATGCTCATCAACAAAGGCATTAGTCCTATATTTCCCATTGATGTATGCAACAGACATCTTTGCTTTACAATTAGTCATTGTCTCAGGCCCAGGTTTGGTGGTCATAAAATCTCTCGTCTTTTGCTCGCAAACCTTCTTTACAACAAATATATCTAGATGAAACTATGGAACCATCTTTCTTACTCTTAGTATTATTATATTTTCGTGCTCCAAATCTAATTCGCCCAGTATAAGCAACCCAAAAGTTCTCTACTACTTCTAAGCTATCAAATTCCAAACCTAATTTAGGGGTTAAATCAATATCCATATTTTGGTTCCTATAAAAAAAAATAACTATTAAAACATCTTAACTTGTGAAAATAATATCAAAAATTTCAAGTTAACAAGAATATCATTAGGTAAAAAAATAACAAAACTTACTATATGAACTTTTATTGTAATTAAATTTCAAACAAATTATTCAAAGTAAATTATTTCTGTTTCTTTTCCTCACTTATTTTCTTATATTTGTCTTCTCATCATTACATATAATCTTGTAACTTCAGTTTATCATTTATATTTTGATGCTTATTACATTCCAACTATGAACTCTTGTGAACAATGAATCAGAGGCAAACTAAAAATCTATTTTAGGTATACAAAGAATCTACTTTAAAGGGAAAACCTATTTTAGGTATATGATAGTTATTAAGGGGAGAAAAACTTATCACAATTCATCTAAACAAAGAAAGAATCTGCTTCACACACACACACACACATACATACATATTTCTAGTTGGTATCATGCTCAGAGTGCAGGGAAATAAATAATTATAAAAAGAATAACTTTATACAATTTTTTATATTTACTGTTGTTGATAAAAACAAAAAGAATCCTTAATCTCCAAATATCAGATAAATATATCCTTTCTTCCTTTTGCTACGCTAAGCTATCAGATTAATGGCTCAACAACACTACAAAAAATAAATAAGAAATGAGGTTCTAATGGAAGTGTAATGTAGATGACTTAGATGGGACAAATTATAGCTTGCGCATTTTCTAAAAATTTTGCCTTGTATTTGACAAAACTTGACAACAAAATGAGCCAATTTCCTGCGCTTTCTGATATGGCTTCTAAGGTTGAAAAAGCAATGCACATATGCTACGTTTTGCAGTTGAAGCTAGTGGGTTTCATGATAGTAAAATGTTGAGTTTTGGGGTTTAACATGGAGGGCTCAGATTGCTCGGAACAAACAGTGGATATCTGCAGATGATTGGCAAGGAAACGACGTGAAACGTAGCGTTTTATTTTTGTCATGTCAAGTTATGGAGTCGTGGATTAGGCAGATGACTGCGATTAACTGAAGGCAACAAAATAGCGTCGTTTCGAGGCTTCACACGGCACACACATCTCTTCACTGAGCAGAGGATCTGGACACATGGAGAGGGAAAACATAAACCACTTTTTGAATTCCATATTACCAAGCAGTGTCTATGTGCCTATAACCAACCTGCAGCCATAACAAAATTAACTGATTATACTAGCACAACATTTGACAAACCATAGATGATCATGGTTAGGTGTTCAAATGTTGTATAATATATCTACCTCAACTATTGCAGCATCAAATGGACTTGTTCTGCTCCCTTAGGGTCAAGTAATTTAAGGATTGATTGAATATCAAGACGGGTCTAGGATATGTATGCCTTGAGAGAGAGAGAGAGAGAGAGAGAGAGAGAGAGAGAGAGAGAGAGAGAGAGAGAGATGTGTGTGTGTGTTATTTTGTTGGCTTCATGCAATTGTTAGATGCTTCTCTCTAGGTCCAACCTTTTGTTCTACAGTGGTCAGAGGCGGCATTTATGTTGCTACTAATTAATTGAATTTGAATAAGTTCATTACAGAACATACAAGAAAAGCAAGCCCCCTACATTGCTTTACATATTTAGTTGTTTACTTAAAGACTTTTTTCTTAATAATATTAAGTGTTTACCATTAGACTAAAAATTAAACGGTTAATAAGGATGTAATTTAATTTATTTTATTTTTTATAATATTTCAACACCCCATTTGACATAAGGGATTACATCCACATTAAACCTAATAATTTTAAGGGAGATGTTGACCCAATAAAACTAATTATTAATGAGAATTTCTGAGGTTAAACGCCTAAGCTCCATAACGTGTCGATGAACATAACAAGCACAATAACTCTAAAGAGCATTAGAAAGTTTAAAATTTTCCAAATGGCATTTTAGTCTACACTGCAATATCAAAGAGGAAAAGTCGTTTTAATCCCATGAAAGCACATAGAATAACCTTGAAAAAGGAAAAAGAAAAAGCAATCAGTAGTCTTCATGGTCCCAGATGTCTGCAACACTCCTGAATGGCCCAGCACTCTTGTTCACAAACAGCTCTTCACCATCTAGAACTCGATTCTGCATCCACCAATAGCCCCATATATAATTAAATTATATAGAATTAGTGATCCAATTTTATGCCATCTGATTTTCAAGAGTTATTTTAACTCAACTTAAGTTTTTGAATCAACATCCACAAATAATTTTATAAACAAAGTGTAGTATTTTAGATATTTAAAATCAAATCAAATCCCTCAATAAAAATATCACACATAAAAATATTAATGCTTTCAAAACATTTTCCCTAATAATTATTAAAAAATTTTATTTAAATTTTCTCCTATATTCATGAGAAGTTTTTAAATATTAATGGATATGCACTAAACAAGGTTGGTATGTTAAAATGTCAAGAGTTTTGAAACTAAATCCTCACTGTTTCTTATATATACATACATTACGTTATAATTTATAAGTTGTTTTTCATACGAAAACTCGGTGGTTGAAAAACAGAAAAAACACACCAACATTTAATTTCTAATTAAGAAAATAAAAATGACGGGAATTGAAATTCTAACAACTTTGATTATAGACTTCGGTAAGTTTCCACTTAAAAGACTCTTAAGTGAATGGACGGTTTAACAAAAAATCATTATAATCTCTTTATAACACCAACCAACAGGTTGGTTAAGAATACATCTGAGAATGACATTAGATTAAGGGTCCGTGCCCGAATTTGTTTTTATTTGTTATAATTTTCTTTTAAAATTAGATGTTACACTACTACAAATATTATGATTTTTTAAAACTCAATAATATTTTTACCGAGTTTAATATATATATATATATAATAAAATGTTTTTGGCCAAGGGCATATGGGCACATTGCCCTATTATAAAATGGGGCCTTAACGCCCCGGCCCTAAAAAAAGAAAAAACTCAAATTAATTTTTTTAAAGACCCTTCCATTGGGAACCCTCCAAAAAACATATCTGAGTCATAAAATTTGACAAAAAATGTGTTATTTTTTACACTTTTTTTAATTTAATAGTATTATCATCAAGTTTTAAAAATTTTAACATATATTATTAACATTTTCGACACTACAACATTTAAATTATTGAGAGTATAACCTATACCTGATGTGGTATGTTGCACAGGGCGATGAAGTCTTGCTCTGGAATTTCCCAATTAAAAACACAAATGTTCTGTTTGATTCTTTCAGGATGAGCTGATTTGGGAATGACACTTGTCCCTCTCTGAATGGCCCACCTCACCAACACTTGGGCTGGGCTCTTGTTGAGCTTTTGGGCTATCCTATCCACCGTTGGATCATGGATCAGATCTCTCCCACCTTCTTGTGAGCCCAGGGGTGAGTAAGCCTACGCGCCAATTTTAGTGCTCCAGACATTAATTACTACAAAACCACGTACATACGTACGTACGTGCGTACGTACTTGTATATATATATATATATATATAGAAACATGAACGCTAGACAAGTGTGTAATTACAGTGACATGAATGCCATTCCTCTTGCATGCCTCAAGCATCTTGTCATTTCTCCACCCAGGATGCATCTCCATCTAAATCAAAGCATCAACCTCATAACTTCACATAAAATTTACTATGATCACACTTATTTTTAAGTCTCTCTCTCTCTCTCACACACACACACATAGTTCAGGTACAACTAAACCAAAAACAAAACAAAACAAAAGAAAAGAAAAAGAAATAAAAATATAATTTTGATAAAATAATAATTTTTTTCAGTGCATATGAATAATTTAAATTAACATTTTTATTTAATATATGTTATTTGAAATATAATAGTAACAAAATATGTATATATATATATAGGGTTTTATTAAAATAAATTTGATGTTTCAATATTGCTTGTATTCGGATCAATCTCCATGATTCGATAAAACAAATGATGATTAATTTTCTTTTTGGTCCATCAAAATTTTGCAACAAAAAGAATAGTTCATCCCCTTCTAATAAATCTCACTCCATGTCAAATCCCTTTAATGAAATTTTAACTCGCAAAAGACTTTCAAGTTAAATTGGAGGCTAACAAAACGTAGTATTTTTGCAGTAAGACAAAAAATGGTATTAGCAATATATGTATATATGAATTCATCACCTGGCAAACTGAAGGCATAATTTGAGAAAAACTCAGAAGTTTATCAAGCTTTCTTAGAGTGAAATTGCAGACACCAATATCTCTAACAAGGTTATCCTTCACAAGTTTCTCCATTTCTCTCCAAACCCCCTCCATGTCGAACTCCAACACTTCTGCTGCCTTGGGAGGTCTTTGGGCTCCATCTTTCAGACGAAATGGCCAATGAATCTGCATTTTAATACGTCAAATTAATCAACTCTCTGTTTCTGATCGTATAATGGAAAAAGAATAAGATTGGTACTAAGCATATATAGTAAGAGAAGCTTAAATTATATTACCAAGTAAAGATCAAGGTAGTCAAGTTGGAGTTCTTGAAGGGTGTTGGTGAGTGCTGGTCGAACCCTTTCAGGGGTCAAGTCAGTGCACCTGTTTAAGTTTCATACACACACATAACATGAATGTTTCATTCAAATGTCCAATTCCAAACAATGAGTTAGTGGTTTAACATTAACTACGAATAAGCTATGACATTAAGACTATACCTATAATATAATTTTGCAGGTTCATGAATGGCCGGATTTGGGCTAACAATAAGTTTTGAAGTGTTATATATTAGGCCTGAGTACACATACATTTAGACATATCACTAGACCATCAAAGAGTGATTAAATTAACTCCATAGACAAAATTTGGAATAATCGACCCATGTTTATTTTTATAAAATAAAATTTTGTCCAAATTAAAAAAAAAGTTAAAAGTGAATTTAATATATTTTATAAATATATGACATTTTTCATCTTAAAAATTTAAAAATAATTTTTTTAAAATTGTTTAACACAACTTACAAATGTATAACATATTTTACCATAGTTTAGAGGTGACAAATAGATCCTTCCTTTCCACTCCTGCTTGCATGGCAGACTGGAGTGCGTGTCCAACCTGTAGGTATAGAGAGATATTAAGGAGAAATAGAACTCAGATTTCTTTTTTTTTTTTTTTTGGGGCCTTTCCCCCCTAATTCATTGCGTGAACAGAAAGTTTAAGTGGATTAGGATCCATCCCAATACAGTTGGAGAAAGACCAAAAACAAAAAGAAAAAAATTTACATCTTCTTGAAGACCATATTCCCATGCAGTGTCTATGTGCCTATAACCAGCCTGCAGCCAACCATCGGATTCCATGAGAATCATATATAGCCACAAAAGAATGAGAGTATAAGTTAACATGCTTTAGACTTTGTTTGGTATTGTACTGTTTAATACTCTAAAAACTATATATTCTTAAAAAGAAAATCACTTAACGGAAACTAAAATGAATATTCTTAGGAAAAGGAAAAAGGAAATGAAGTTATGAAACTTCCAACAAGACGAGAAGAGGAAGGCAATGACCTCAACAATGGCAGTGAACACAGAGTTGACAGCTTGTGAACCAGATTTCCAAGTACCCAATCCAACAGCAGGTATGGCATGCCCACTCAATAGCTTAAAAGACTGTGTGTGTGGTTCTTCATGTGGCTTAATTGCTTCACTTGCTTGTGCCATCTTTGTGATCTCCTGTTAAGATGGTGTTTGATTTGTTCCTAGCTTGTAGCATCAGATATAAGAATTTTTAAGACGCACGTGGCATATTTGCATGCAAGGCACGTTAATGGCCATTTGTGGGATATGTGTACACTCTTCCAGCCTAGCTCGTTAACACGTTTCCTAACTTTCTACTCTTCTCTCAAGTTTTTTGGGCTACACCAGAAAGAAGACTGAAGAAGTAATAAAGAAAAAAAAAAGATGAAATAAAAATTGATCAAAATGTTTTTATTTTTAAAAAATATAATAAAAAATAGATGTTATTAAATAATAATTATAAAAATATATAAAAAAATTTTAAAAATTTTTCATTCCATGAAATCAGTTAAACCGCTTACCAAATATGGCCTTTTATATCTTGTTCATTCATGCTAGTTTGCAGATGAGTTGTCTTCGGATTGTGAACAATTAATAATCAAACGCCACTTGCATCAACTAACAATATAATATATAGGCAAAATATTATAAACATATTGAACGTATTTTTTTCAATGAATTTTTTTTTAAATTAACATACATACTTTCTATTTGTGATTAATTTGATTTAATTAAAAATCTCGGCTACCCCAATGACACTCCCATGTCATCTTTTGAACTTTGTCATTTTTGGTTAGCTGGTTTAAGATTCTAGCCCAACCCATGATTGTTAGTCAAGAAGT